>JAODAL010035087.1:0-43382 GCA_025379985.1 Phyllomedusa bahiana | reverse complement strand
TTTTTTCCCCCAGTAACGCCATGTGCTTGCAGCCATTTTATCAATTAAAAACATGCTTCGTTCCCGCGAATCACCCCAAACTTCAACTTCATTCAGAATCGAAGTTTTCCTGAAATTCTAAACGAATTCCACTTCGTTAGAATCGATTCGCCCATCTCTAGATATAGAATGAAAAAAGATGTGCCAATGGACAACGCTTTATACCTTATGGTAAGGATGAATTTACTTTTGCATAAGGTGAAACAGAAAATTAAAAAAAAAAATTGAATATGATTCTGCAACCTATTTTCTTTAAAATTTCATACAACCTTTTTAACATATAGATAACATAGGCATTAGACAATTTTTCTTCATTTTCCAATGCCATATTTGGGAAAGCAGGTGTAATACAGGAGACTCTGCTTTTTATAAGCGCCATCAATTACCAAGAGCGGCTTGTGAAGGCATCATTCTCTCTGGATTACCTGGTAAATCTGTGGCGTTCATCGACTGCTTTTAGAACGCAGCATATAATGCTTCATTTACCCTAACCTGGCACTGCAGGAGAATTAAATATTTGTTGCCTATTTCTCCTCCAGATTACAGTTTATTGCTGGGGGACTTAGCAATAGAACATTCTGCCATCAGCATATTTTTGTGGGAGTCTTCTAAAATAGATCGTCAAAATTTCATAACCTCATTAAATTCAATAATAGTTCAAAATTGCATTGTATATTTGCTCAAATTGCCTTTGAACTTATATTACATGCATCTAGCTTAAAGATCACAAACTATTTATAGTGACAATATACAATAATAGGACAACTAGACAACACCTTTGTCTTTGGAAAGCTAGTCTGGAGGGTTGTAGTGATGTCCTCCTTGGGAAGTGCGGGATGCCACACTCAGCATCAGGTACTGCACATGTGAGAAGAACTGTAGCAGAGATTTAAGTTTAGCTGTTTTGTCACAATGTCTCTGTACACCAGCCAATGCTGGTGCGCTCGCACAGGATGAGGGACGTCTCATCATAATCCTGAACATCTTGATGCCTGTACTCCTATTTGTCCTTAAGGTATGCTTCCTTTTTTGCTTACACTCCACTGAGTTCAACTGACTTCAGGATATGTGTGAGTATAGATTTTTGCAGCACACTAGGTATTGTTTTTCTTATACTGTTAAGTAATTACCCTATATCTGTTGGTTTGCTTCTGCTCCCCCTCTCTCCATACTATCCCCTGAGGTGATCATTGGATGATCGAAACATGTTGGGATGGGACCATTAGGGCTTTTTTAGGGCAAACTGTAATAGGGTCAGGCTCCAGTCAGGATCGCCCTTATCGGGGCGACTCTTTTTTTTTCTGATTAGGGCTTATTAGTCCTTCCCTTTCAGGGTAAAGTAGGGATATTTTCAAAGGTCCCTCCCTTTTCTCACTATATATCTTTTTAGCATTTTTGTATTGTGGATGCTTGGACAGTGTCTGTGTCCTTTTATTAACTCTTACATATTAAAAGTTACGTTTTATGACCATTTATTCCTCTTTTTGGTTTTCTTGTGGCTATTAATCAAGAGGTATTACATATTTTATACTCAGGATCTCTGAGAATTATCTGGATTTCTTTTTGAGCTGAGCTTAGCTTCAAAGCACACCCACTGAATGATGCCAATGATGCCATTGAATCAGAAGCAAAACCATGTGATTAATGGATACCACATGGTTTGTAGGTACTAGGAAGGAGGGGAGTAAAGGGCCCTTTGCCTGGTTTTGCAGAGCAGAACTGATAAATAATTTTTAATGAGTATCAATTGCAAAGTTCAATATAATTAAGTTTTGAGCTGTATTACAAATAAAACGTCCAGGAGAACCCCTTTAAATAAACATGATTTATTTATCTACAAGTGCTGGGTTCTATTTTGGAATTGGACACTGAGGATTGCAGTCACTTGTACAATATTTTGCAATGCATTGCATAATAGGGTACACGCTGTGCACTGACATCATTACAACACCTGTACTGCCCATTGTTGGAAGAGCTGCATGGTTGGGACCAATATGTAAGGTAACATTGCATTACTGGCCACTAGAATTTCTAAAAAAATTTGATTCAGCTGATCCGTTGAATTTTTCCCAAAAATTTGGTTTGTTCAGAAGTTATTTTTGATGAATCACGTGAAAAAAACAGCTATTTCCTGGATGCACAGAGCCTGTATGGTGTTGTAGACCATTGTGCCATGCAGAAATATGCATAGGGTGCGTGTTTTGGTATTGAAACAATGCTGTGATTTAGTAAGACATGCAGATGACAGGCGCCGCTCTTAGAATTCCTTAACACTTCACTTATCTGGGCAGTTATGGGGTCAAAACTGACCCCATAACTGAAGTGGGAACTCAGCCTGACAGGGTAACGTCAGCGCCAGCTAGAAAGTACTGAGCAGAGGGCCAAGATCCCACTACAGTGTCAAAGAGCACACTCCTTTTACACCGTCATCAGATGACTCCACAGATTATGACAGAATCTGTTCTGGTAAACGCTGATACATGTAGAGCTGCAAAGAGTTACTTTTTTTCACTTATTATGGTGAACTATCTTTGAAATACAGTGTGCGATTTCTCACATGCAAATATCTCCGTTACAGGCAGGTTATTTTTTGGGGATATTGTTCTCTGCGCCAAAGAGTTACTTTTTTCACTAATAAGGTGAAACACTTTTGAAATACAGCTTGTGTATTTGTCATATAAACACATCTCCATTATAAGCAAGATATTATTTTGGGATATTGTTCACTGCACCAAAGATTTACTTTTTTCACTTATAAGGTGAAACACCTTTGAAATACATGAGTATATGTAGAATCTGTGGGCAGAAAATGAAGCGTGGCCAGGGACCTAATGTTGGCACCACAGCCCTGTGTCAACATATGCTTTGTCATCATCCAGTGGCCTGTGAGAAACGTGTCTCAGTTGTGTGGTCCATCCTGCCTCAGCAACAGCAGCAGCATCTAGTGGCATGTATCCCATTTCAGGCAGTCAAAGCTCCAATACCTCTGCCAAAAGTAGCTGTCTGTCTTTTCCATCATCTGCCGGTCCAGATGACCCTGCTCCTCCCCATTCATTGCGCCAGCAGTCATTCACCGAGGTGATTGCCAAGCGACAGCAGAATGCGTCCAGCCATCCTACAGCGCAGAAGCTGACTGGGTCCCTGTCCAAGTTGGTGATACTGCAGTCCCTGCCTTTTCAAGTGGTGGGCTCTGCACTGTTCAGAGAATTGATGGCTTGAGTCAAGTCGAGATGGAAATTCAGTGCAGTGGGGGCCATAGTTACCCCAAGGAGAACTCGTTTGTCCACCCGAAATGTGAATAGACTCACCTTTGTCAAGTTGAATCAGGCGTGGATCATCCAGGATTCCACACACCAATGCCTGATGCATCAGATTAGATCAGCCATGCCACCTCACCCAAACTTTGACAAATGAGTCTGGATTCTTCTGGCTACCTGCCTCAACTACTATTCTGATGCTGCCACCCGTCTGATGCCACACATCTGCTGCCAACTGCTCCTTTTACCACCCACCATCTTTACCAGGGAATGGTGTTAACACCCACCTCCCCACTCTTCACTGGTCCATTATGTAGCCTTCTGATGCTGCTGCCACCTCACTACTCAGGTCTCCTCATGCTGCTGCTGCTGTCACCTCAAGGCTATGTCACCATGTCACTCTCTGGCTTGATGCTGTTGCTGCCACCTCCTCATTATGTCACCTAGCTTCCGCCACCTCAAAATTATGACATTGTGCCACTCTCCGTCCTGATGCTGCTACCAATCTGTGGTTACTAATGCTGCTGCCACCTCCACAATCTGTTATTGTGCCACTCTGTAAACTACTCATGCTGCTGCGAAATGACAACTCTCTCACTTGACCACTCTCTCACTCGATTTCCTAATGCTGTTTCCACCATCCACCACTCTATGAGGTTGCCACTATGTTTGGTTTTCCCCATCTTTTAATCTGTCAGAAGGAAAGAAGAGGACAAACACAACTGATTGTGTCTTCAAAGAAGCCGTAAGGCCAGTATGACATGATCCTTTGTTTGCATCAGAATTGTCTGATGATTAGGTAGCCAAAGCATGAGTGGATACAAAACACAGAAGACATGCAATTATTCCATTTACTTGTTATCTCTTTTTTGGATCAACTCCTTTTTATTTTTGGCTTTAGGAATATTGACCGATTGAAATGATCAGTGACGTCAATGCAAAATTACTGCCGACACCCTCTCCACTCTTTCGGGGGAGTGGAGGGGCTCTATATGTATCAGCATTTAATAGAATCACCACAATAAGTGAAAAAAATAACTATTTGCCACAGATAACAATATCCCTACAGACTGAACTGGATGGATTTCAGCTGTGTTTAGGGGAGACTGGATTTGACACAGAGCTCCCCAAATAAGTGAAAAAATTAACTCTTTGCCACAGATAGCAATATCCCAAAATAAAAAACCCTGGTTCAGAAACAGGTGTGTATATGACACACACCTGTGTATTTGAAAGGTATTTCACTGCAGTAACTCAAAGATCGGAAGTATTTTGCACAGAGTGCAATCTAGTGCTGCTACAGAGAGATGCTTGTTCATACGAGACACAGTGACAAGTGGCAGAATTTAACATGGTTGCCCTATTTATAGGGCTGTGACATCACAGAAGCTGGCTAGCTGCTGATTGGCTGTGTGTCTTCACATGTTATTGAGGGTGTTCCTTTCTTCCTCCCATAGTTCTTTGCCCCATGTCCCAACATGTGCTCTCGGCCATTTTATATTCGTTCAGAATCAAATTTTTCCTGAAATTCTAAACGAATTCCACTTCGTTAGAATCGATTTGCTCTACTGGCCACCAATAAAAACACATGGTGATGGTCAGTAACCAAGGAGACAAGAGAGCAAGTTTAAGGTGCAAAAAAGGCTTATATTAGGTAAAGCACACATCATTTTTGATAACATGCATTTTGAAAATTGCTTACTTTACAGTAATTGACAGTGAGTTTGGTGAGAGTTGGAAGGACAGTTCAAGATACATCTGTTTTTCAAGGAGTTTTGAGGTAATTGGGAATAGAAAGATAGGGCGATAGATGGACAAAGAGGATAGGTCATGTGATGGAAATATGCAGAGTTTATTGACTTCAATGCAATTAAATTCGGTATGTGTTGCCCAGTCCTGCCTTCAACTTCTTACTAAGAGGTCCCCTTATCTTTTGCAGCAGAGAAGGGGATGTTTAGGTAGAAGATACTGGTAGTACATAGTGCAGAATATTTATAACTGCACAACACTGTACCCACCTTTTGCTTAAAAATAAGAGCTGCCAGTCCCTTATTTACTCTGACAAAGGCAGAATAAGCTCCCATGATAAGGTCAGCATTAACATACTGTCTAAGGGGATAGCTTAGTAAGTGTGAGAACATGTGTGAGTGTTGGTAACTCCAAAGCTACACAGCCACGCTAACACAGACCATGAAAAAAGCAGTGCTAATGGGCCTAGTCTAGATACAGTTATTCCAGTTATGATCAGTGTATGCTTGCCTAGGACAAAAGATTGATATAATGTCCCAGAACAATTCTGTGAAATTTTCAAAAACGATTTGTCTTTGTATTTCAGCACATGAAATGTCTTCTTTGTTGACAGAAAAACCATGGAATAGCCACAAATTAAATTACTTTGAAAAACATTTATCCTCCCAAACATTAAAAATAAGTTTAAAAGGATTTACTGTTTTATATATTTCCTAAAAGACTCTTTAATGTTTGATGTGAGCCATATATGTTACCACACATTTCTCATCAAAACTGTAAGGGCCCTCCCACCAATGGCAATGTTGCCTCAGTTTAGCTAGAGACCTACACTAAACAATTTCATATCTCTCTGTGCCTAGGTAGGCCTATATACAGTTGTGCTCAAAAGTTTACATATCCCAGCAGAATTTTTGCTTTCTTGGCCTTTTTTCAGAGAATATGAATGATAACACAAAGACTTTTTTTCCACTCATGGTCAGTGGTTAGGTGAAGCCATTTATTGTCAAACTACTGTGTTTTCCCTTTTTAAATCATAATGACAACCAAAAATATCCAAATGACCCTGATCAAAAGTTTATATACCCCAGTTTTTAATACCGTGTATTGCCCCCTCCAACATCAATGACAGCTTGAAGTCTTTTGTGGTAGTTGTGGATGAGGCTCTTTATTTTCTTACATGGTAAAGCTGCCCATTCTTCTTGGCAAAAAGCTTCCAGTTCCTGCAAATTCCTGGGCTGTCTTGCATGAACTGTGTGCTTGAGATCTCCCTAGAGTGGCTCAATTATATTGAAGTCAGGAGACTGAGATGGCCCCTCCAGAACCTTCAATTTGTTCTGCTGTAGCCAATGATAGGTCGACTTGGCCTTGTGTTTTGGATCATTGTCATGTTGGAACATCCAAGTACGTCCCATGCACAGCTTCTGGGCTGATGAGTGTAAATTTGCCTCCAGTACTTGCTGATAATGTGCTGCATTCATCTTTTCTTCAACTCTGACAAAGTTTCCTGTGCCTTTGTAGCTCACACATTCTGCCCAAGCTTTAACTTCCTGGCTAATGTCTTGAGATGTTGCTTCAGTATTGCAATATAATCTTCTTTCCTCATGCTGCTATCTGTTTTGTGAAGTGCACCAGTCTCTCCTGCTGCAAAACAACCCCACAACATGATGTTGCCACCCCAGTGTTTCACAGTTGGGATGGTGTTCTTAGTCTTCCAAGCTTCTCCCTTTTTCCTCAAAACGTAACAATGGTCAATATGGCAAAACTGTTTTTTCAGACTACAGGACATGTCTCCAAAAATGTAGATCTTTGTTTCTGTGTGCACTTGCAAACATTAATCTGGCTTTTATATGTTTCTTTTGGAGTAATGGCTTCTCCCTGGCAGAGTGGCCTTTCAGCCCATGTTGATACAGTACTCGTCTTATTGTGAATAATGACAAAATCTTACCAGCTTCTGCCAGCATCTTCACAAGGACTTTTGCTTTTGTTCTTGGGTTGATATGCACATGTCGGACCAAAGCACATTCATCACTGAGACACAATACCTGTCTCCTTCCTGAGTGGTATGATGGTTGGACATTCCCATCTTGTTTGTATTTGCATACAATTGTTTGTACAGATTAACGATGCACCTTCAGGTGTCTGTAAATTGCACCCAAGGATGAACCAGACTTGTGCAAGTCCACAATTCTCTACCTGATATCTTGGCTGATTTCTATAGACTTTCCCATGATGTTACACACAGAAGCAGTGTGTTTCTGATGTGCTTTAAAAAATATCCACAGGTGTGTCTCTACTTAACTCAGATGTTACCAGTAAACCTATCAGAAGCTTCCAAAGACATGATGACATATGAGCTCTCCCAAATTGTTTAAAGGCATAGTAGTCCTTTTGACTTTGCAGAAAGCAATAAAAACACCTTAAAATATTCTCTCTCTCTCTCATTATTACGGCATTTGGCAAATATAAATAATGTTGGTAATCCTAATTGACCTAAAACGGGTAAGGTTTATTCTGATTTCATGTCAGATAGTGAGAAAGACATGTATATGTGCCTTTTTATATAGTGTATGTAAACTTTTGGTTTCAACTGCCTCCCAAGATCTTTCACATAATGATAGTGTAATGGTCCCGGTCGTATAAGTGGATCCACTGGACCACCACAAGCGATGGTGTAAGCCACGCCAGGGAGCGGAGTCTTAGTAGGGCTCGGTATTCACCAGAGCCCGCCACAAAGCGGGATGGACGTGCTGCGGCGGGAGTCTACCAGGTCGCTACCCCTGATGCGACTTGCTTGCGGTGGCAGCCGAGGTATAGCGTGGTACAGAATCGTAAGGCAGGCTCGTAGTCGGGGACAGGCAAAAGGTCAGGACAGGCGGCAAAGGTTCGTGGTCGAGGACCATCAGGAAGGTCAGGGCAGGCGGCAGAGGTTCGTGGTCAGGAGACGGAGGCAAACGGTACGGTACACGAAAGATCAGAACTAGACTTTCAGGAAACGCTTTCTCTATAGGCAAAGGCACTAAAGATCCAGCAGGGAGTGGGCGGAAGCGCTTACGTAATATAGAGGCAGCGCCTGGCAATTAGCCAATTACCGGCGTGCTGGCCCTTTTAAATTTCACAGAGCCGGCGCACCCTAAAGCACGGGGACACGCGCACTGAGCAGCAGGAGGCTGCTGAGAGACTGGAGCGTGGCTGGGTGAATACCGGCGTGCAGGGGCACGTGTGCGCCCGTCGCCCGACACCCGGGCAGCGGCGGCACTTGCCCTGGTAGCGGGGGCAACAACAGAGCTGCGACGGCGGCCGCAGCCCGAGTTTCATGCTGCAGCACCGTTCGCAACAAATGGAAACAGAGAGGGAGCACTGAGACTGAGGTTAGCTGGAAGGAAGATTAACCAATCATAGCAAAGGATTCTAAGAATTGCAGTTTTGCAGGGCAACTTGAAACATCTTTTAAATAGGAAATTCTGCAACTTGGCTGCAGAGAAGTGATGCTACATGTAGCACAGGTTCAAACTAACATTAGCACAAAAACATTACAGGGAGATGAATAAAAATCCAGACAAGCTATCTGAATGTTTTTTGGTTTACTTGGGAACCACTTTAGAGGATGCAAACAATTTTTATTCAAATAAAATATGTTTATATACTGTAACAATTTGGAAACATATGTGACATTATTGTAGTCATAATACTTATAATATGGATATTAACACACTTTCTAACATCAATCACTTTAACAAGCCCCATACTTTTTTCGTCATATGCACCAAATGCTTTCATTTAAAAAGATCAAGACAAAGAACAAGATTTTTTCCCCCTCAAGCATATGTTCCATAATATGACACCTAATAGAACATGGCAAAATTCCAGATTCATACAGAATCCAACATAATAAACCATTGTTATGGTCTATATACAATCAAATGCTTATGAGGGTTCATTTAGTAGAGTTATATAGTCTATAAATATAGATATTTAGATATAGATAGGCCGGTAATATGGCCCCCAGTATATAGATAGACAATTTATATGGCCCCCAGTATAGATATAGGCAGGTAATAGGGCATAGTAAAAATAAAAAAAATAACAGTACTCACTTTCCCCCGCTCCCTGAAGCTCCTGCTCGTCTCCGTCTTCTTAGTGGCATAGGCGGTTTGACGTCATCATGAGTTGAAGAGATTGTCAGCTGTCCAGGCCCACGGCAGCGGCCTGGACCCCGATGCACAAGCAGTATTATCCGGGGCTTGTACCCCGGATAAAACTGCCTAGCGACGACTCTGAAGAACCCTCAGAGCAAGCAAATGATTTTTTTTCTATTTCTAAGCTTTATCTTCTAGTAAATCAGAGCAAGAACTACTATTACTGTCATTTCATGGGCAGTCTTCTTGACTAGAACAGTTGGCCATACTGCAAGCATTGTATCTATTTTAGGAGGAAAGGCTATTTAATCTATCTCTGATGGCCCCATAACCTTAGGGATTTTCCTTTATATTATAAATCCTATAGTTTGAAGCTTGTGTTGTCTTTACTAGAGTGTATTATACCTGCTTCATGTTAACTATTAGACCATCTGCTTTGTTATTATTATGTCTTTGTTTTATCCTAAAGGTAGGTGTTCAGTTGTGCAAAATAGCTTCTCTTAAACTGCTGTTTCTAATTCTAACTCTTGCCTTGGGCTGGACTCAAGATAATTCAACTGTACCCCGAAGTCCCAAATGTTACCATTTTGCTTTTAATACTGTCATTCCATCTTATTCTCATCAAACTCTTTCTAAAGTACACCATCACAGAAATAGATATTCCATTCCCAGACATAGACTTCTGTACATTAACCCCCCTCTCCTGTGTAGTCCCTTTCAGGCATTTCCCATCCATCTCTTGCTGTTTCATATCATACACAATACATCCCTTGGGAAGAGCTAAGTGGTGCTTAGCACAACTCATCAGATGAAATTAATGCAATTGGCTAAACATTTTGTTTTATTTATGTATTTCTTTTTTTGTGTTCTTTTAGCTGTTCATGCTCTAGGGAGCTATTTCTAATAACGAGAACAAAACTGGTCATCAAGGCTGAAATTTATTATCCGTCAATCTCCTTTATCTTCTATTGCCTGATGCTTGTAATAGGGACAACCAAGTTTCCTTTTAACACAGGGCGATGTAAAGGAAAAATGTACAAGTTTTATGTTAAGTTGCATCATTTAGAAAACTATAAAAAACAAAATAATATAATTAATGCACTTCCCTTCTTCTTTCACCTAGATGAGCAAAAAATACAATCTTACTACGGTATATAAGTCAAGTGCCCTCGCTTTTTCCTAGGCTTAGTTCATTTATACCACATCCCAGCTAATTTGAATATTACTGTGCTTTTACTCAATCTTAATCAATGCTCTGGCTAATTAGACTCACTATATATTGTAGACAATTTCCTGTGTCAACTTCTAGCTTGGAAAGATGCTTATTGAAAAGCTGTGGTGGCTAATAATAGTAATGATAATAATCATAACTGAAAGGCTAATTAGGCTGGTAATTTTGGGAGGGACCTGGGAATATAGCCATTTCTCCCCATCACTCATGTCTGTCAATGAGCAGATGTGTTGCTTTTAGGTTTTCTATTTATTTATTTTCAAAAAACATGTTTCATCCTTGTTTCTTTGATGCTTTTATTCTTAGGATGTTACCAGTATTTACTCATTAGATGCCGTACACTTCTGCCTTTCAGCTCCTTTTTGTTCATTTAATCTTTGCTCCAGCAGTAAGTGTTCAAAGCAAGTTCAAGCTATACTCACCTTATACTCATGCATTATATCCCCATCTTTGGTGCCATGATTACCTTTTAATGGTTCATAAACATGACAAAGTTGTGTGCATGAACCCTGTATGGCAGCATGTGGAGTGGAACCCCTGGGTTCTGCCTTTCAGTACTTTTGTATGCCATTATATTAATCTCTATAGGAAATACCTCTTGGAGAACACACTTTCATCATACTGTAAAAAAATGTGTTGGAATTCTCCTTTTAAAAAATCAAAGGCAGTTAAGGTACTGCATGGGTCTGAAGTAGTCTATTGGCACTGCATTGTGGATCTCTACAGCATTGACTGTACATGTGAATCTATAATGTACATTTTGCAAGAGACAGTTCTGATCATTTTTACAGCTCATTGAATAACTCCCAGCAAAAATCAACAAACCCCAGTACTGTCTGGGTTATACTTATGCAGGTGCAGCTAGAAAATAGACAATTGCTAATCTCCCTCCCACCCCCTAAGGGAGCCCGCCAACAAAAAAACTGCACTAAAACAGACACCAATTCATTCCAGTATACAGAAATGCTAAAACAAAATGCAAATTATACTGTGAAACAATCCACGATTGCCAGCATTTTAATTGCATATAAATGAGGCTTATAAGAGGGTGTGTGGTGCATCATGTTCACTCACAACCAATATTGTGCCTGTATTATTAAAGCAGGTAATACCCTATTCTTCAAGTGGGCTGGCTGCCTAGCATGTCAAAAGTATAGGCAAGGAAGATGCCGCACTCCTATTGGCAATATCTTGAGGGTACTGGGATGCTTTTGGTAGGATTACCGGTCCTTGATATCAGATAATAGGTCAAGACTAGAGAATGTTTTCGGCCAGAGGGCCTTCCTCAATAATGTCTGGTAGAGAGGTAAATGAAGACAGGAAACGTTCTCTAGTCTGGATTACCCATGTTACCTTACTCTTGAAATTCTGCACATAATGGAGATTTGTCTATTTCTTCTGTAAATCAATAAATATCACTATTGTGCACATAAATCTGTGGAGTGCTGAGGAATTATTATCATTGGCTTATCACAAGTGTCCAACACTTTATATTGACAACCTCAGCTTTTGCTCGGAGTTGTTTTATACACTGCCATTAAGCTGTAAGTATGGCCTTTTTCTGAGTTTTTATGATAAAGTGTTCCCTTTTATTTTTACATATTTATACTAGATTTTTTATATACATCATATATGTAATATGCTTTTCTGAGTTTTTATAGTAAACTTTTTAATATATATATATATATATTTTTTTTTTTTTTTGGGGGGGGGGGGAATTGTTAGTCATCACTAGTGTAGGGACTCACAAGACTATGGGGACCCTTGATGTGGGTTTCGAGATTGCGTAATTGGCCAATTACGCACCAATACCTCATATTTCTTAATTCATATGTTTACAGTAAGCCTTTTATACGGGGGAGTTGAGAGTGTCAGTATAAAGTGTTGGACACTGCCAGTCAGCCAGCTCACTTGAGAAGTAGGGCATATTAACCACCTGAATAATATGGGCTCAATATTGGTTGTGAGTGAGCATGGTGTGAGCACCACACATTATTAGATAACTGGCACCCTTGTATAAGCCTCATTTCTATGTAATTAAAATGCTGGCAATCGGTAATTGTTTTACAGTATCATTTGTATTTTGTTTTGTCATTTCTGTATACTGGTGTGAATCTGTGTCTGTTAGTGCAGTTTTTTTGCTGGGCAAGCGTCCCTTGAGGATGGGGGTGTGTGAGCAATTGTCTATTATCTAGCTGCACTAGTATAATGCAGGCAGCACTGGGGCTTGCTGCTTTTTTGCTGGGAGTTGTTCAATGCACTGCCATTGAGCTGTAAGTATGTATTTTTTGTAAGTATGTGTTTTTTTGAGTACCGTATATACTCGAGTATAATCCGACCCGAGTATAAGCCGAGGCACCTACTTTTGCCCCAAAAAACGGGAAAACTTATTGACTCGAGTATAAGCCTAGGGTAAAAAATGCAGCGGCTACTGGTAAATTTTAAAAATAAAAATGGATACCAATAAAATTACATAGGCAGTTTAATGTCCCCCATAGGCAATTATAGGCAGATATATGGCCCTATATGCAGGTATAGGCAGGTATATGTCCCCCATAAGCAGATTATAGGCAGGTATATGGCCCCATACGCAGGTAATAGGCAGGTATATGGCCCCATACGCAGGTATACGGCAGGCTGTAGGCAGGTATAGGGCAGGTATAGGCAGCTGTAGGCAGGTATAGGGCAGGTATAGGCAGCTGTAGGCAGGTATAGGGCAGATATAGGGCCGGCTGTAGGCAGGTATAGGGCAGGGATAGGCAGCTGTAGGCAGGTATAGGGCAGGTATAGGCAGCTGTAAGCGGGTATGGGGCTGGCTGTAGGCAGGTATGGGCAGTGTAGGGATATGGGCAGGTATAGGAAGTGTAGGCAGGTATGGGGCCCCGGCTGTGGGCAGGTATGGGCGCGGTTAGGCAGAATAGGGCAGGTAAAGCAGTGTAGGCGGTTAGGGCCGGCTGTAGGCAGGTTGGGACCCTTTAGGTGGTATAGGGGGATAGGCAGTGAGGGCAGGTAAGGGCCCGGGGCTGTGGCAGGTATGGGCAGCTGTGGGGGGTTTAAAGGGGCCCGGCGTGGCAGTTAGGCAGCTGTAGGCAGTTAGACATTTAAAAAAAAAAAAAAATAATCATTACCTGTCCCCGCGCTCTGTTCCCTCGCTCTCGGCCTCTCGTGCCCGGGCTTTCGCACGGCGGGTGATGTCATGGGCCCGGCACGCGGCGTGTGACACCGTGCCTGTGCGGAGATCGGACCGGGGGTTGCGGCCCCCCGGAGGCCACTGGGGCACGGAGCGCTCGCTCTTGCCCCGCAGTGGTCCCCTTCCCTATTGCGCTCGGGGAGTCGTGTAGGTGAAGGGATGCGGACGGGCCCGGGGCCCAGTGCAGCGCCCGGACCGTGCGCTCACTCGGCCTTCAGTTATATGGCTCCCTGAGGAGTGCATATAACTGAAGCGTCCCTGTCAGCACTCGGGCCATCGCGCGCCAGGCCGACAGTGATCGAGTATAACCGAGGGGGGATTTTTCAGCACATTTTTTGTGCTGAAAACTCGGTTATACTCGAGTATAAGGTAAATGTTCTTTTTTGTATATATTGTTTGTCTTTGACTAATTTTTCATTGTTTATCCTCCCTGCAGCAAAAAAGTTTTTGTTAAAGGGGTTTTACTTATCCTCTCCCACCCCCAATCCGTGCGCCAGAGCTCCGTTTCCCCCGTCCCTCATCGTGACTCATTTATGGATAAATGTTGCTCCCAAATCATTGACCTTTGTGGTCAATCCTATATTTTTTTGAGTCCCCAAAAAAAAAACCCCAGCCCAAAACACTGTATCCTTGTTTCCCTCAGCATGGGCATCAGAGCCTGTACAATTTTATATGTAACATGTTTAAGAATTTAGATATTGTTCTTGAATTTACCTTTGCTTTTACTAAAATCTTTCTACAGTTTTATCCCAGTGCTTGTGTCCTGTCCTTCCCATTACCTATGATATGTTCTATCTATAGAACTAGAATATAGATCAAATCAGCTCCATTTGTTTAGTCTCTGTGTGGATCATAAAATTAAAACTTTTAAACAGTTACTTAAAAATAAATTTGTCATATTATATGATGTAAGGTTATTGTATCCAGAAATGTATCTCTGTTAGAAAAGTGTAAAGCTTTCACTTTACAGAGCTGTATTTTATTATTTATTTTGTGACAATGAAGACTTGCAAATAGGCATTTGTATTGAAAAGGATTGTATTTTCAGAGAATAGCCTTTTGCTTCAATCACATTTGTACTTTAAAAACATTTTTGGGTACTGTTTAAAAATGTCCGGTGTTAATCTTTTTGGGCTCTGAAAAAATGAAAGGGGTGTTCTGATTGGTTGCTATGGATAACAAAGAAAGTCTTACACCTAGTCAGTTTTTATACATGTCCCCCAATTTTTCAAATATTGCGTTTTTTTTTTTTTTAATTTTCAGCAGTCTCTGGGTTATCAATGAAAGTTTCCTCCTTTATATTAATAACTCATGATCCCACTACTGTTAATCATTGAAGGTAACAAGTTCATTTGTTTCCTCTCTGTATGTTGCCCGCTTCACAAGTCACAAAGCATGCCTAGAACACCACCAAAAAAGTCAATATGTCATCGGCAGACATTAGGGGCAACATGTATGAATGGGGCTGTGCCAGAAGTCTGGCGTCTTTTCACCCCCAAAAAGGGTGTGCCTGTTTGCTAATTTTTTTTAACAGACACACCAAAAATTTAGGTGCATTTAAAAAGGCCCCGCGGCCTTTGTAATGGCCTGAGATCGTGGGGGTGCTGGGGGTTTGTTCGCCCCCAAAAACCGTGCCATTCAACTTTTTTTTCTTGATCGGCAAAAATGGGGCGGTTATGTGGAATGGTAGGCCATTTTTAAAATGGTTTACGAGCCAAAAACTGTCATTGTAGCTAGAAAGCGCTAAATTATGCCCCAAATAGAAAGGGTTTCAAAATTCAGGACATTCTAATTCTAATGCGCACAAAAAAATGGCCCCTGGGTGCCAAAAACCAAATGTTCCCCTAGCTTCTATCTCCATGGGGCCAGGTGGGGGGGGTCGGAGTGGGAAAAGGTGGGTGGTGCCCATTTTGGGGGAGTGGGTATTTAAAATGGCCGACTCCAAAAATAAATAAAAAATTTGGTAATTTGTTCAATGCAGTCCAAGAGAAAGGGAATTGGGTTTTCCGTGCTACTCTCCCTATCTACAGCCTCATAGATGAGGAGTTTAATTTTGAAATTTTTGGATGACATGGAGAAGGAAAAAGGTCACCACAGGAAAAAGTTCGTCCCATCGCAAACATTGAAAATATTTCAGAAAAATTTTTCTTTTGCTTTCAAAAAAGTGAAGGTTCAACCATTTATCAAAACAAACTGTGAGAGGCAATTCCCTTATACCCTGAAATTGTTAGAGTGTTCCCCATGTGGTCATGCTTCCCACCCCCCCAAAAATTAGTGTGAGAGGCCATTTTAGCCGGGAAAAATAATGAGATCAGGTGTGATATCTTAAAAAGGAGGATTGATGGAGGGAAAATATTTTAGAACAAATTCTCACCTCACAAAATTTATTAGGAGTTTTTTTTTGAAAACGTTTTTTCCATTCAAAGTGTTTTGCATTTTACAATTTTTTAAAGTTTTTTGTGTTTAAAGTTGATTTAATAAATTATTTTAAAATGACAAGAAAAGGGCAACATTTTTTGAATTTTTGACTTAGGTCCAATCTTACCTCAGCTACAGTTTTGAGCGTGAAATCCTAATTTTTAGACAAAAATTTTGGCATAAATAACTTTGACCTGCAATATTTGCATATGTTTTTTATGCAAATTTAGTCATGTGTCTGATTTTTGCTGTTTTGCCCCGGGTGGGGGTGGGTCTTTTTTTCTTGATGCTAAAAAATTTAAAAACCTGTTCTCACTTTTTTCAAATTGCTCGTGTCAAATTAAAGGCTGATTTAAAAATGAAAGGTCACTGGTTCGAGCAGCATGAAAAAGTTTCCCCCAAAGAAAAAGAAAACATCTCCCAGCTATGGATTGCGTTTTTTTGGGGGCAAAAAAAATTGCAAAGGGCATCATGTTAGGCCTGACAGCAAGGAAGAAATGAAATAAAGTCCATCCTCCATTCAAAGTCAAAGGGGTGGGATGCCCAAAGCAAAAATATAAAGTCAAAGTTGCTATCATAAATATATAAGTTATAACCCCGACAGACATGGGAGTGGGGGGTTGTATGCCGAAAGAGTGAGATCACAGGCCCTTAACAGGTTAAAAATGAGGGACTAGTGTTGGCGATTGCGTTGGCTTCGAGTTTGATCGATAGGGGCCCCGTTCGAAAGGTTTTTCGTAGTGAGCTTCGATTATGAGCGTGCCCTTTAAAGTTATGGGGCAACAAACCTTCTTATTACCCCCAAAAAAAGGTTGGTAAGGAATTAAATCCAAAACAGTCAAATGGATATGTGTACATCTTAGGCAACACATTAGGTTATAAAAGTCACAGAAAAAAAAGTCACAGACCATTACTACCCCTGTTTTGTACCCGCCTGCCCCTTAACCTGCATCCCCCACAAATTGAAAAGTGCAGAAGGCAGAATGATTTGACCTCATTTCTTGAAGGAAATTGAATATCCCTGTCCGGGGCCCACGTGGCCCAAACCCTGCATGCCCCCCAATTTAAAAATCCCGGAAAAAGGAGTCTTTAACCACCTTTTTAGTTTCACTGGACATTACTATCCTGTCCTGGGCCACAGCATGACCCCAAAAACCTGCTGACCCCAAATTTTAAAAAGTGCCGGAAAAAAGGAGTCTTTCAACCCCCCATTTTAGTTCACGGAATTGACTATACTGTTGGGCACAGCGGGCCCAAAAAACCTGCAGCCCCCACATTTAAAAAAGTGCCGGAAAAAGGAGTCTTTAACCACCATTTTAGTTTCAGGACATTGACTTTACCTGCCCCTGGGCCACAGCTGACCCGGGCCGGGTTACAGGGGGGTGCGGTGAGGCCCAGGTGGCGCCCGTCATTATTAAACGGGGTTTAAAAATCCCCTGATAGCGCAACGAAAAGTGTGCTGAAGCAGAGTGCGGAAGCGGAAGTGTGAGAACCCCGCTTTCCTCATTTACCAGTCAATCCCTGGGTGCGCTTTGTCCTCCGTATGAGTGTGGAAAATTGAGCTTCATTGGGAAAAATACTGGTGGTTAACGTCCTTTACCCGGTGCCCTTTATTTGGGCATTTTTTTTCCCTTTTTACTCAAGTGCTGGAGGAAATGGTTTGTACTTTGTTCTTGCCCGTGTCCATACTCCTGCCTCTGAATAACCTACATTGGTAAATTTTTCCTGTACCCCCCTTTTTGTACAATTCAGAGGAATTTTTTTAAAGTTTTTTGTCATGAAATTTTTTTTAGTTTTTTAATTCTGAAAACACATTTTTAAAAATAGGAGGGAAACCCCCCAAATGTTTTTTGTTTCTTTTTTTTTCTTTTTTTTCTTTGTTTCTCTTTTTGTTTCATTAAATGGGTTGTTCTAAGGGATTGTTTATATGTTAAAGTCTTGAAAAAACAAGTCATTTTGCAAATGTGCCCTTAAACGTGTCCTTCCTATTCCTGTTTCTGACAGCCCCATCACTTGACCCCTCTTGATAATTGTGAAAGAACAAATGTTGTTAGAAACAACATTTTTAGAAAAAGGACTGTAGTATGCTGCATGTCCAGCAAAATGCCCCAAAAATTCAAAGCTGCCCCTTGGGCCACTTTGGACAATTGTGAAGAAAATGTCTGTTAGAAACAACTTTTTTTAAAATAGACCTGTAGTATGCTGCATTTTCCAGCAAAATCCCCCCAAAAAATTCAAAGCGCCCCTTTGGCCCTTTTGGGGAAAATTTGTGAGAAAAAATGTTGTTAGAAAAATTTTTTAAAATAACCTTAGTATGCTGCATGCACAGCAAAATGCCCCAAAAATTCAAGCATGCCCCATGACCCCTTTTGAAAATTGGGGAAGAACATATGTCTATTGAAACAACATTTTTCGAATGGGACTGTAGTATTGCTGCATTAAAAGAAATGCCCCAAAAATTCAAGCATGCCCCTTGACCCATTTGGCCCAAATTTAAAAGAACAAATTTTGTTAAAAAACAACTTTTTTTTAATCGGACCTGTAGTTTGCTGTTTTTCAAAGCAGCTGACCAAAAAAATTACAAAAATGATTTCAGCCATGTTAAAAATTGTGAGGAGAAATCCCATTAGAACCCCAAATTTTGTTCCAAAGGACCTGATTATTGCTGTATCTCACAGCTACATGCCCCAAAAAAAAATTATAAATTGACTTTCAGCCCAATTTTAAAATTTGTGAGGGAGAAATCCCATTAGAAGCCAAATTTCTGTTCCAAGGCCATATTATGCTGTTCCTACACAACAGGACCTAAAAACTTTGCAATCAAAAATTCTTAAGAAAAAGTGGGATAAAGGGAAATACGGTTTTTTCCAAAAACCTTTTGCTGTTTTTTACAGTTCCTCCAGCAAAACCAGCAAAGAATTTTGGGGAAAAAAGAGAATAAAATTGCAGTAAGAATGATCTTTTTAAAAAAAAATTTTTAAAGGGACCATTTCTGTTTAAAAAGGAATGTAAATTAGACCGGAATAATCGGTGACTCGGCAATTGGGGCCAAAAAATCATAGAGACCCATGCCTGATTTTCTTGATAAAAGTCAAACGATCACATTATCTGGGAACCGGATGCGTTTGTCTTTTAATGATCTCCGCTGTGCTGAAGGTCCCCTTAGATATGAGGGCTGGGGGCGGACAACACCTCTATGGCGTGTGACCCCAGTGGGGCCATTCGTCCATTTTTGGATCCCCAAAATCTATTGGGCCGGAAACACATGAAAAAACATGGGTTGTTGAGACGCAGTAGTCGGCTCAGATTTAAAGCGATTCTGTGTGTTGGGGGTGTGCCCTGTTTTTCATTCTTTGGTGAGGGGGTAAACAAAGTTTGCCAGAGGTACCCTTAGGCTTCTGCCACCTTGCCTGCTGCGCGCTCGCCTATGGCACTTATGCTGCAGTCTTGAGTTGTTCCACCGTGACTTTGGGGAACGTGAAGCAGAGAACAGATGTCCCCAGTTGATCAATCGCAAAGGGCTCCCTTTCCCGCATTTTCTTTATTTGGGTGGGGGGAAGGGGAAAGTGCTGAGTTTTTTTTGTAGGGGATCCAGGAGGGTGGCCACCCCCGTAAAAGTTTTTCATTTTGAGGGGGTTTTTTGCGAGGTCATTTGGAGGAAAAAGGAGCATCCAAGATCAGTGAGAGATGGAGCCTTGATTTCCCAAGCCTCTGGGTCGAGGGGCACTGCAAATGTTTCCTATCTCCTCCTCCGCCTCAAATTCGCGCCAACCTCTTTCGAAGGGAGGGGTCGGTTAACATCGGGTCTAGGAATTCCCCCTCCTCCCCTCCTCCCCTGCCTCGGCCCAAAACTTCAAACACACCGATTGCCTGAAGAATGCCCCCGAGACTGATGGCCACCTTGCACTGTTGGACCCCCAACCCCTGGTATGAAAACCCAGAAATTGTGAAACTGTTGGGCCTTGGGATTTTACGGGGAAAGGCTCCGTTGTCCGCATCTGTGTCCGTTCCTCCTCCATCGCTGGCGGGGGCCTGTTGTTTCAGAGTGTCCAAGTCGTTCCAGAAATAAGATCACCCCAATGTCTGCTGAAAAGGGGATTTTTCCGCATGGCCATTTTTGGGGGCTTCTTAAAAATGGCAAGAATGGTGCAGGCTCTTTACCTGCCTCCATCTCGGTGGGGCAACACCCGAGGTCCGTCCGCTGCTTTTCAGGCCCCGTGTCATTCGACTGCGTTATGGATTGGTGCGCCAACAATGTGGACATGTGGAGGGGGATTCCAGCGTGGGGGGCCCGTCAACAAAGAGGACGGGGGGGAAGGCCGGCTGATGCTGCAACGAGCCCGGCGGGGCGAAGCGGGTTTGGAACGGGGAAGTGCGAAAATCAGACCCCGAGCCTTCTTCGCAGGCGTCCAGATCCGGGTGTTTTAGAAATTTTTGGCGAAAGGTTATGACATGTGCCGGCAAGGGATGTGCTCCCCCTACCCATTTAAGGGAGGCCAGAGATTTCGCCCGTTTCGCCCCACCCCTTGCCTGGCCAAAAGGTCTTGTCCCAGCCGCGCTCGGTTCGTTGCAAAACGTCCCCAGCTCCCGCTGTGTGTGGACGGTCTCCCCGGGATTTAAATTTTAAAAGGCCCCGGTGTCTTGGGCAGTGATCAAGAGGACCCCTTGGGGGGGAAAAAGAGGGGAAAAAAAAAAAAAAAAAAAAGGGAAAAAAAAGGGGCCCGGTGGGAGAAAAAAAAAAAAAAATTAAGGACTTTAAAAAAATAAATGGAGCTCCTTGAAGAATAGCGGGGGGGGCTTGGCCGTGCTTACTAGACAAAAAGGTTCGGTGGTGGATGGGACTTTTCCCGGAAAGATGCGACAATTTCGCTTGAAATTTTAGATGACAAGGGTTTAAATGGCCGGGCAAGGGATGGTTTTCTGGCAAGAAATGCCTGCTCGGCATCTGGTATTGGGGGAGGCGAGGGCCTGAGTGGGGAACCATCTGTGTCCTCCAGGGAAAAAAACATTTCCAAAGGCAAAAGCCTGGAATGCCGACATTAGGCTTTTGCTTTTGGATGTTTGGGGTTAAAGTGTTTCTTTGCTCCCAAACCCGGAAGACAAAAGGTGGTGCAGATGGCCGCTGTAAAGGCGTGCAGTTCGTCAAAACTGGCAGAAGGAGAAAGGGGGAGGATGGGTTCTGGGGGGTGGGTGGTACTCGGGCGCGGTGGAGGCCCGAAGCGGAGGTGTCCTGATCAGACTCTGGAGAAATGGGCGCTGAGGAACGTTGGTGGTGGCGGAGGAGTAGGAGGGTGAGACAGATGGGGTGACAGTGGTTTGGGGGCCCGGCGTCGGTTGGCCTTTTTTGGGCCAAATGTTCCTCCATTTCAACTCAGCATTTGCTGTGTGTAGCATGTTGGTGGTGGTTAACACTTAAGGTTCTTGCCTTCTTAGGTTTACGGCAAGGCGGCATATGACATCGCTGGGTGAATCAAAGGGTTGCTCAAAGAAGGCCCCGGCTTGAGAGGTCCTGGACCTTTTTGAAGGCGATAAGCGAGGAGGGGGGTTTTCGCTGACCCTGGCTGGCGGAATCATTCACGGATTCTGCGACCCCCCTCCCCTTTTTGTGGCGGGACCGTATTGACACTCCCCTGTCTTCCTCCTCGTCCATGATGAAGCGCTCGAAGCAAATTTGCGGAAAAAAACCCGGATGGATCCCCAATGTCTTTTAATCATCAATTACACGGTGACTTGGTGTCCTGACTTTTTGCTCCCGAAGCTGCGGGGGCTACAAGCAAGGGACTGCAAGGCGTTTCCGACGCCCGGTTTTTGCCCATTGACGGCTTCCCCACCTCCTTGATGGGATCGTAACTGGGGTCAGAGCAGCTAAAAAATCCTCTTGATTTTTAAAAATGCCCTTTGACCCCAACCTCATTTTTTCATCAAAAAGGTCTTCGCAATGGATTTCCACAGGGTGGGTACCAGTTGACATTTTGGTTTCATGTTGGACGGATGTGTGTGCGAGAGCATTTGTGGGCCGTTTAGCGGGGGAAGGAGGTGCTGCTAGATGCAGGTTTCATTAACCCCTGAAGGACAGATTTGGGGATGATGTTCGTTACTTTGATTCAAGGGCCCCAAACCCCCGATGACAGGCCTGCGGTCCTGCAACTGCGTCCCTGGATGGTGTTTTCGCCAGCATGGAAGGAGCCCCTTTTCTTGTACCCTTTCCCCCATGTGCTACCCCCTCTTTGTGTTTCCACCTGCATTTCCCCTCCCTGTTAGAAATTTAAAAATTTAGAAGGTTGGAATATTTTGGAAAATCTTTATTAAAAAAACGGCAAATCACAGTATTTCAAATCCCCCTAACAAAACAAAATTGTGGATTTTAAATTTTTCTGCAAGGTGTTCTATCAAAAAATTGGATGGGCAAAATCCAAAAAAAAACGTATCTGTTAGTTTGATAAAATAAACGGTATTTTTTGCACCCTTTTAATTCCCCGTGGTGAATATAGAATTGCTTTTTTTTAAGATTTACGTAGATGCTGCGTCAAAGAAAAAGTGGGTGCGCAAAAGTCAAAAAAAACGTAACTGTTTGTTTTGGTATAAAAAACGGTTTTTTTGCACCCTTTAATTACTGTGGGGGAAAATAGAATTGCTGTTTTTAAATTTACGTAGTGCTGCGTAATGAAAAAATGCTGGGTGTGCAAAAGTCAAAAAAAACGTAACTGTTTTGTTTTGATATAATAACGGTATTTTTTGCAATTCAATTCACCTGGGTGAATATAGAATTGTGTTTTAAAATTTAGTAGATGCTGCGTCAATGAACAAGTTGGGTGCGCAAAGTCAAAAAAAAACGTAACTGTTATGTTTTGGTATATAAACGGTATTTTTTTTACCTTTCAATTACCGTGGTGAATATTGAATTGCTGTTTTAAGATTTAGTAGATGCTGGTCAATTTAACAATGCTGGGGGTGCAAAAAATCAAAAAAAAACGTAATGTTATTTTTTTGATATAATAAACGGGATTTTTTTCACCCTTTAAAATTCACCCGTGGTGAATATGAATTGCTGTTTTTAAAAATTTTTCGTGATGCTGGCGTAATGAACAAATTTTGGGTGGCAAAAGTAAAAAAACACTAACTGTGTGTTTTTTTACGATACACAGTATTTTGGAACAAAACCTTGCTGACTCAAGATTGTGGATTGTAATTTAATGCAAGGTGGATATTCAACAGTCACGGGTAAAGGGTAAATTGAAAATGAAAACCTTTTGAAAATTTTTATGTAATAAAAGTGGGTTTTTTGCAGTAACAAAAGCCTGCGTTACTAGAAATGTTTTATATCCAATTTAAATTCAGCTGCCCAATATCAGGGAAATATTTAATGCAAACTGTTAATAAAAAAGATATTCCCTACAAGTTACATAGTCTTGGTGAACTTTATCAGGGTTCTTTATAGTAGAGCTTGCTGGTTCGCCCACGGCCCCCCCCCCCCCCCCCCCCCCCCCCCGCTCCCCCCCGCCCTGAATTTACGCGTAGTCTGCTTTTAAAATCTCTAGCAAAATACATAAAAACTTCAATCTTAAACTAACTAATTGGGAAGGGTCACAGCTAATTTAGGGTTTCTCTGTGCAGAAATAGATAATTTCGCTGAGCTGTTTGGCCCCAGGCAGAGCGGTCCCTTTCCCTTGGGTGAGAGACATGAGGGTGAAAAAAGGAAACACTGTTCTATGTAAACAGGGTCATGTGTTTTTTTGCCAATCGCAACCTACACATCCCGTTTGGTGCAACACATTCATCTGCTTATTTGTAATCTGATTTGCTGGGGGCCCCCAAAATTTGGAAGGCCGAAAAAAAGGCGCATCTTAATAGATGATGCACGATTTTAAAATTAATTATCGCTGATCTGGAAATTTCGATCACCATAAAAACCTTGCCGATTTCAACTTTGTCGTAAAATCCTTAACCTAATGATGACCAAAAAAAAAGGGGAAGAAGCTAGGATGGGCGAATTGATTCTAACGAAGGGAATTTGTTTAGAATTTCAGGGAAAAATTGGTTTGAACGAAGTCGAAGTTTGGGGTACTTCGGATGAACGTAGGGTTTTTTTTGTTAAAAATGGCTGCGACACATGGGTTCTGGGGCAAAGAAATTTGGGGGGAAGAAGGGCTGCCTGCAGACATGTGCAGGATGAAGCCAATCAGAGACCAGCGGGATTTTGTGATGTCACCGCACTATATAAGTCCGGGCGCGACGCTGCGAGCTCACACTCCTCTCACTGTACTGATCAGGGAAGGTGCTGCCGCGGGTGATTGTTACTGAAGACTGATTTTTATACAGCGATTTTTGTGGGGTGTCTCAGCTTGTCTCAGAGACTGCTTCTCTTAACATTCTATTTCTAATTTTTTGGGGTATTGGATCTGAAATCCAGTGTGCGTCCACTGCAGCTGCATATACATTTAAATCCTATCTGCTCACAGCACATTCCTGTTGTATTCATTTAAAGAAACAGCGTTTTTACAATACAAATACCACTTCATTTTTGGGTGCTCAATTCTTTGGCGCAATTTACATCCCGGGGTTAATTAAGCGTTGTTTTTCAGCTGTGGTGACTCCAAGAAACCGTCATTTTCACCGCCAAAAATATATACATTTTCCTGTAGCCTAATTCACAAGCAAAGGTTAATTACAATTGTATCTCTTGTTGTGTGGCGTAAAAAACACTGCATTGTAACACGCTACAAAGCTAATAATTTGTGATGGCTCAATTCTTTGGCGCACTTTACATCCAGGGGTTAATTAGGCGTTGTTATTCAGCTGTGGTGACTCCAAGAAACCGCCATTTTCACTGCCAAAATATATACATTTTTCCTGTAGCCTAATTCACAAGCGAAGGTTAATTACAATTTTTTCTCTTGTTGTGTAGCGTAGAAAACACGCAATTGTAACACGCTACAAAGCTAATAGTTTGTGGATGCTCAATTCTTTTGCACAATTTACATCCAGGGGTTAGTTAA
Source organism: Phyllomedusa bahiana (assembly GCA_025379985.1). NCBI lineage: Eukaryota > Metazoa > Chordata > Amphibia > Anura > Hylidae > Phyllomedusa > Phyllomedusa bahiana. Next base: position 18,366 of record JAODAL010035087.1, on the reverse strand, counting down.
GCATTGTTAGTCTGCTGTGGTGACAAAAATAAACCGTCTTTTTCACCGCCAAAAATTACAATTTTCCTGTAGCATAATTCACAAGCGAAGGTTAATTACAATTTTTTCTCTTGTTGTGTAGCGTAGAAAACATGCAATTGTAACACACTACAAAGCTAGTAGTTTGTGGCTGCTCACTTCTTTTGGCAATTTACATCCAGGGGGTTAATTAAGCGTTGTTTTTCTGCTGTGGTGACAAAAATAAACCGTCTTTTTCACCGCCAAAATTACAATTTTCCCTGTAGCATAATTCACAAGCAAGGTTAATTACAATTTTTTCTTGTTGTGTAGCGTAGAAAACACGAAATTTGTAACCGCTACAAAAGTAGTAGTTTTAAACTGCTCAATTTTTTTGGCAATTTAATCCGGGGTTATTAAGCTTTGTTCTGCGCTTTGGTGCCCCAAGAAAGCTTTTTTTTCATCCCCAAGAATCACAATTTTCTGTACCATAATTCACAAGCGAATTTTAATTACAATTTTTCTTTTTTGTGTAGTGTAGAAAACAGAATTGTAACACGCTAAAAAACTGTATTTGTGGGTTGCTAAATTTCTTTTGCGAATTTCTCGGGGTTAATTAAGCGTTGTTCTGCAGTTGTATCGTAAAAAAACTTTGTTTTCTCCCCCACAAAAGAAATTCTGTAGCAAAATTTCAAAAAACTAAGGTTAATTACCCTGTTTTGCTTTTATATTCAGTAAAGTAACACTTTTTAAACGGCACATACAAGTCAATTTTTCCTCCCCCATTTGGGGAGCGCAATTTATATCAAGGTTTACCAAGCTTGTACTGGTTCATTTGGCGTAAAATTACAGGGTTTTTATTTATATTTTAAGAATCTTATCAAACGGTTGTACTTTTTTAGAAAAAACGATGTAAAACAGAGGGTGGCAGGCTCTTCACCTGCGAGTGGCAAAGGCACAAACTTTCCGGCCGGGTGCGCACAGCGGGGGACATCCCCAAGGGGTCATCGGTGGGCCCAAAAACGCCCGTCATTGGGCCCGTGTTTGTTCAAAAAACCCAATGGTTCTTGATTGGTTGACTAGGTATCCATTTCCCTCCAGATACTTTTAAAACCCAGCCAAGAGTCGAGGGGAACGTCAGACAAAAAACCTTATTTGGCATGGCCCGGGGCGGGTCAGCCCTCCCTTCCTCAACCCGCCTCTGCCCCATTGTTCCCTCAGCATAGATCTACTATTGTTGGGCTAGCCCCACTTATAGCGAGGATGAACTTTTTGAGGAGGGCGTCAGAGTATTTGGGCAGCGAAAAGGGGCCAATACCCCCTGCTTCTTGCAGTGGCGGAAAAGTTAGTGTTGAGTGGCATGGGAGGTCATGTTGTGGGGGTAAAACCTCTGTACCAAGACCGGTGATGGGGGAGCATGACTGAAAACAAAAGATGATGATGTCCCGACTGCACTTTTGAGGGGGTGGGCAAGGGCTTCATCATGTAGGAAAGGGGGCGTAGTTGGTGTCAGGCGCGGTGCACCCCAGCAAGGGGGTCAGTGGCCGGGGTCAGCAGAAGCAGCAGTTAAAGGTCGGGACCCAAAGCGCCACGGGGTAAAAAACCCCCGCTTTTTTTGCAGGTCCAGAAAGTAGGGGCACAGGGGGGCTCAGGAGGGCCGGCGGCAGTAGTCACTCAGTGCGGAGCATTGGCGGAAAAACCGAACTCGGGGGTTGGAGTTTTTTTAAAAACGGAGGGCCGAATATGGGTTAGTAGAATTTAAGAAAAGTAAAGCGTGGCCGGGGAGCAAACGTTGGCCCCAGGGCCCTGGTAAACATGCGTGTCACATCGGTGGCTGGGAGAAAGGAGCTCAGTGTGGGGTCCACCTGCCCCGCAAAACACGCACCCGGGCAGCCCCCTGGCAAATCCCATTGCGCTAGAAAGGGCTCCACCACCTCTGCAGAGAGCTGTTTCTCTTTGCATATCTCCCGGACCAGATGCTCCTGCTCCCGCACTAGGGTGCCAGCATCTTTCAGCGAGGGATTGAAAAAGAGACAACAGTATGCGTCCAACCATCCTAAGGTGCGAAGTGCCCGTACCCTGTCCAGTTGTTGGTGCTGCAGCCCTTCCATTTCCAAATAGGGGGACTCTGCCCCGTTCAAGAACTAATGGCTTGTGCCAGGAGATGGGGGTTTCCCAACCCGTAATTTCTTTTACAAAAGGCGTCCAGCACTTCAAAAAATAGTAAAACAAAAGGGTGGCCACCCTTGAGCTTATCGGTTTTTTCCAGGTGCACGGCGCGGGACTCTGGAGCGTAACCCGGTCGGGGCCAGAAAAAGCCCCTTTAGGGCCCCAAATGGGTAAATGTGCTTCCGGCCCAGGCACCCCAACAACTTGGGGGGAACCCCACATTTCCTCCATGTTTAAAAACTGGGGTTTCCCTGCGCCAATGTCCGCCCCCTCCTCCACCACCTCTCACCCTCCCAAAGAAATGCTCCATCATCCACATATGTGGGGACAGCGGGTCCGCTTCCCTACAGGGCTTGCCTCGGCGAAACAGTAACACAGGGGAGGAAGTCCGCGTCATGCAGAAAAAAACGGTGGGGCTTTTCCGGCCAACCGCAAATCGAAAACATGGTGACGAACAATGGAGGAACAGGTGTCCGCTCCCAGAGTGGGGATGGTCCATGGCGCACGGGTTCAATCTGGTTGTAAAAGGTTCCTAAAGTTTTCCCACCGACTTCAAAGTTTCTGAAAAGGCCAGGAAACTTGCATGCACTTCATCCATTCCTACAAAGCGGAACCCCCTCCTCGATGCAGGGCGAAGGCTTCCCCCAACACACTTGTATGCGATGTTTCCACCCTTTGGGGAATTCCAGCTTGCACTTTTGGGGCCGACTGATGAACAGAGAAAGGCCATTAACATTTTTTGATGATCCGGCGGACAGGAGTACCCCCCTGTGTAACTTGATGTCAGCCAGTGGAGCTCATGCTGGCACTCCCCTTTTTTGAGGTCTTTTCGGGGAGGCCCTTTATTTGTCAGTCGCCGGATGGGGATGAAAAAGTCTTGCATGCTTCATGTCCGGGAACAGAGCTAAAAATTGTCTAGGCAGGGGCTGGAGACTTCCGGTGGGGACTGAAAGGGGAGGAGGAGGAGGAGGACTTTGGGAGCAGAAGCTTTTGGTAAAATGAGTGGATTTTCTACCCCGGGTGAAAAAGAGAGGAGGAGCGGGAGGTGGGGGAGGTAGATGGAGATGGGGAAAGATGAGGCAGATGACCCGCAAGCACCGTGGAAAATATACAGGGGAGATGGAGGCGGGAGCCCCTCGGGTCACTTGTGCAATGGCCGCAGATGCTGATTTCCCCTGTAGTGACGCCGGGAAATATTTTGCACCCGGCAGGGGGATGACTTCGGGCTCTCCACCCTATTGGACCCCCACTACCCCGGGCCAAAAAAGGACCTTTTTCCCCGCTATTGAGAGGGAGGACAAAATCAAATTTAAGGGAAATCCTCCGTAGTCAGTTGGGGGGGGCCGCTGCAATTGGGATTGTCCCCTTTCTGAAAGGGTTTACCGGGGGGGGCTTCAGCGTCACGTACTATGCCCGGTGCCGGGCGAAGGTGGGGGGTTCGGAGAGCAACCCAAGTCTGGAGTCATGATGGCAGCTTCCTTCCCCGCCTAGTGAGGGGGGCGTCGCCAGCGCAGCAGGGCCCGGAGCAACCCCGGAACCCAACCGGGGGGTGGCCTATTGGAAAGCACTCTGAACCCCAGTTAGAAGATTTTGCTGGGCTACTGGGGCCAAACTGGATTGTTGGCCCCACTGAGAGTTTCGTGGGGAAGCATTTGCCGGGGATATGTGGATCAGAGGGTGTTCAGTGCGGCGGGGGCCACGTTACCCCCAAAAGCCCGCTTTTCCCCGGGAATGTGGAAAGACTGACCTTTGTCAAATGAATCAGGCGGGATCGGCCAGGATTTTCCCCCCCCAATGCCTTAGGCGTAGACTAAACAGCCATGCGCCTCACCCAAACTGTGAGAAAAGAGTCTGGGTTAAACTACCTCCCCAGCCCTATTTGATGCCCCACCCGCCTGATGCCACAATCTCTGACAGTTTTTCCCTCTGCCCCCAACTATCTTTCCGGGACTGGGATTGCCCCCCACCTCCACACTGTCTTGTGCCCCTGTTGCCCCCCCTGCTGCTGCTGTGGCTGATCCTGACCCACCACTGTGTCATTTTCCCATCTGTGGGCCCATTCCTTTTTTTCCCCCCCCAAATGTCCCTTGTCCCCTGTTGACCCCATGCTGCTGGTGGCTGCTGCCGTGACCCACACCTGTGTCTTTTGTCCCCCTCTGTGGCCCCCCGTTTTTGCCCCCTCCCGAATGTCATTGTGCCCTGTCTGCCCCATGCTGCTGCTGTGGTGCTGCCGTGACCTACACATTTTTATTGTGCCATGTCTGACCCCCATGGCTGCTGTGGGTGCTGCCGTGACCTACCATGTGTCATTGTGCCACGTTGACCTCATGCTGGCTGTGGCTTGCCATGCCTACACACTGTCCCTTGTCCACTGTTACCTCATGTGCTGTGTGGTGATCCGTGACCTACCACCTGACATTTTGCCCCTGTCTGACCCCATGTTCTGTGGGTGTGGGTGTGCCGTGACCTAACCCCTGTTCATTGTGCCAAATGTCTGAACCCCATGCGTGTTGGGGTCTGCCGGGACCTCACACAGTCATTGGCCCTGTTGACCTCAGCTGCTGCTTTGGTGCTGCCGTGACCTTTCACACTGGTCATTGTGCACTTCGACCCCCATCTGCTGTTGTGGTGCTTCCCCTGAACTCACACTGTGTCATTGTCCCACTCTGTGGGTCTACTTGTTTTTGCCCCCTCCTGTTTGTGGCTGCTGCCCGGGGCCTACACACATCATTGTGCCCCTGTTGACCTCATGTGCTGCTGTGGTAATGCCGTGACCTCACACTGTGTCATTGTGCCACTGTCTGACCTCATGCGCTGTTGGCTGCTGCCGTGACCTACACCTGTGTGATTGTGCCCTGGGGCTGACCTCATGCTGCTGCTGTGGCTGCTGCCGGGCCCCCACACACAGTCTTGTGCCACTGTTGCCTATGTGTGCTGTGGCTGATGCCGTGACCTACCAAATCTGACATTGTGGCCCCCTGTTGACCCCTCTTCGTGGCTGTGGCTGCTGCCGTGACCTCACACGTTTCATTGTGCCATGTTTTGCCTCATGCTGCGCGTGGCTGTGGGGGGCCACACACTCATTTTGCCATGTCGACCTCATGCTGCTGTTTGGGTGCTGCCGTGGGCCTACCACTGTGTCATTGTGCCACTGTCCGACCTCATTGCTTTGTGGCGCTTCCGGAACTAACACTGGTCATTGTCCCACTCTGTATTATCCCGTTGTTGCCCCTCCTGTTTGTGGTGTGCGGGACCTAACAAGCATTGTGGGCCCCTGTCTGACTCATGCTGCTGCTGTGGTAATGCCGTGCCTAACACTTGTATTGTGCCACTGTCTGACCTCAGCTGTGTTTGGCTGCTGCCCCTGACCAAAACTGGGTATTGTGCCACTGCTGACCTCTGCTGTGCTGTGGTGCTGCCGTGACCTAACACTGTGTGATTTTGCCACTGTTGACTATGCTGCTGCTGTGGCTGCTGCCGGGACCCAAAACGTATTGTGCCACTTCTGACCTATGCTGCGCTGTGGCTGATGCCGTGACCCACAACTCTGTATTTTTGCCATGTTTTACCTCATGTGTGCTTTGGGTGCTGCCGTGACCCACAAAATGTGTCATTGGCCCCTGTCTGACCCAGCTGCTGTGTGGCTATGGGCCCGGACCTAACCTCTGTCATTGTCCACGTCTGACCTCTGTGTGCTTTGGCTTGCGTGAACCTAAAACTTGTCATTTTGCCCTGTTTTACCTCATGCTGTGCTTTGGCTGCTGCCGGACCTACACCTGTGTCATTTTGCCACTGTCTGACCTCAGCTGCTGTTTGGTGCTGCCGTGACCTACACACTGTGTCATTGTCCCCCTGTCTGACCCCCATGCTGTGCGTGGCTGTTCCGTGAATTTCCACTGTGTCATTGTCCCACTCTGTGATCTACCCTGTTTTTTCACCTCCAGAATGTCATTGTGCACTGTTGACCCCCATTGTGCTGTGGCTGCTGCCGTGACCTACACACTGTGTCTTTTGCCCATGTCTGACCTCATGTGCTGCTGTGGTGCTGCGTGATACAATGTCATTGTGCCCTCTCTGCCCCATGCGCTGCTGTGGTGCTGCCGTTCCTAACACTGTGATTTTCCCTTCTTGGCCTCTCCCGTTTTTGCCGCTTCCCCGAATGTCATTGTCCCCTGTCTACCTCAGCTGTGCTGTGGCTGCTGCCGGATACACACTGTGTCATTGTGGGCCCCCTGTTGACCTCATGCGTGTGTGGCTGATCCGTGACCCCACATGTCATTGTTCCACTGTCTGACCCCATGCTGCTGCTGTGGGCGGCCCTGACCTACACCTGCATTGTGCCACTGTCGACCTTGCTGCGCTGTGGCTGAGCCCTGACTCACACTGTGTCATTTTGCCACCTTTTGGCCTACTCCTTTTTTTGCCACCGTGAATGTATTGTGCCATTTTTGACCCCATGCTGCTGTGCTGTTGATGCCGCAACTCCACACTGTGCATTGTGCCCTCTTTGGCCCACTCCCCGTTTTTTTCTACCTCCGAAGTCTTTTGCCACCCCTTTACCCCAGCTGCTGTGGCTGCCCCCTGTCACTCCACACTCTGTCATGATGTTTCCACCCGATCCTTCCTTGTTTTTTCCCGCTGTCTGCCCATGAATTTTCGGTAATTCCCCCCCTTCAGTTTTTTTGGTCAGTTTTTCCCTCTTAAGTGCCCGGGGGGAAGAAACCTTCCTCTCTAAATCCACTTTCCCCCAATGCAGGGAGCAGCCAACCCCCGATCACTGTTGTAGCAGGGCCTTTTTTAGGTCTCCAGGACTACCAAAACCCTGTCCTGGAATGGGGGGAAAAGCCCCCTACCCAACACTTAGCTGTCCCATCATCGCTGCCTTTAGTATTTAGTGCTACGCAAGTGTCATAATAGCATCACTGACCAAATATAGGTGGCTTTTCCCCACCGGAGCAGGTTTTCAATGGGGGTCTGCAGCAGATCTCCGGCGCACACACTCTGTGACGAAAAAATGTCGCTCTGCCACATATATCTGTAATATATAAATTTTTATATATTTATATTATTTTATATTATTATATATTATATTATATGAAAAATGTAACCCGCCCTATGGGAGAAAGAGGTGGCAGCAGAGACAATGTGATTGCTAGAAAATATTTGGTTCTGGCATTTATGTGAATGAATCTTTGATACACTTAATTAACCTAAACTTTGTTGCAGAATAGGTACAGCTCTTCAAGATATTTCCTAATGGCAGTGACCTTTTGAGCAGAGCAATGAACTCACTATGTCACTATGCAAAAATGGTCTCGGAATGGTTTAAGAAACATGACAAAAAGTTCCAGGTGTTGACTTGGCGTCCACATTCCCAGATCTCGTTGATCAACATATGTCTGAAATTAAAGTCCAAAAAAAGAGTCCCCATCCAAATTACAGGGAAATTTTGGGAATCTTTGGGGGACAAATATTGGAGGGCTCTTTATGGTCTTTAGAGAAATGCTTTGTTGGTCAGAACTGTTTTTTCAGTGCTGCAAATTTTAATGTTTAATGTTATGGGGCATTTGAAAAACAATACTAACTTTAATAACCTGATTTAGTCTGCTTCTAGATCAGTTTGTTTTTATAAATACAAATAATTTAAATTTGCCTTATCTCGGTAAAACTTTTTTTTATCCTTAAGACAAAAATTTAAAGTATGAATAACTAAGCAATGTTATAAATCAAACTTTTCTTAGTGTATTGAACAACTCTAAATCATAATAAAGTTTTATGTTATTATTTAGAAATTATGATTTTTAAATCTGCACATAATAAAATAAATTTTTTGTTTAGTTTTATGAATTAAAATTAAAAAAGGAAAGAAAATGTCTTTTTTTTTTTTAAAAGTTTTTACATCTATTTATGATTTTTAAAGCCTTTCTTGGAGCAGCCATATTAAATATATACACTTCCCTCCTTTATTGGCTGTATAGACAGTACAGCATCCTCTCTGTCTTTTATGTCACCTCCAATGAAAGAAAGTCAATTGACAAGGTAATGTCATAGACTCTTACAGTCTCTAGGAGGTGATGGAGTACAACTTTCCTCCCCAGAGTCTGGCAAGTTACATGAGAGCTGCCTATAAAGCCATAATTGTGTATATAGTGTATAGTGTTACTACATTGCTTTATCTGTGTCTCTACTTCAATAGAGCTTTCAATAACTTGCCCTCCTTTAAATGATAATAAGATAACACTCATTCTTTCTCAATCTAATCAGCAAAGCTGAAAAGTGAGCCACAGAAAACAAAAAATGTCAGCCCCTATTGTAATTTAGGGTTTGGTATAAGGAATTAAATTTGTAAAACAATCTTTCTCTTTCTTCACTAAAATAAACCCTTAGCAAAAATTGTGTAACCACCACAGATTTTTATAGTGATAGTTTATTCACTACAAAACACAGAACACCTTATGGGCGACAAGTCCCAAAAGTGGCGTCTGTACCCCAGTTTGAATGTGACATAAAGTATCGTACACTTGAAATGTATTTCCTAATTTGTTCTGCGTTTTTTTTTTAAAGTGGTTGGTTTTGTGTCCTCGGAAAGTTTTTGGCGTTGCGCCTTTTTCGGCGAATGTGTGTTTGGGGCGCTTGTTTGGGCGTTCTGGCTTTTATACTTCAAAATTAGGCGCATTCGTTACTTCTACGCATTTGTGAACGGCTCGTAGGTTTGCTTTGGAGCGCATGTTGTCTTCATGGCGCATGTATGGATTGGGGCGATGCTTTTTGCCCCTTTCTGGCTTCGTATTTGCTTTTGGAGCGCAGTGTAAATTTGGGTATTTGGTTTTTGGGAGGTTGGGGAACATTCAACTTTAGAAGCACAAGTAGGCGCACGATCTACAACTTCCACCAGCAGCCAGAACTTTTAAAAACATTAACTGATTTAGAAATTGATGGCAGTAACACATCTAAAAAAGTTGGGAAATAGCTACGTCTACCATCGTATAGCATCCCCTCTTTTACGATCCTTTGTAAACATTGGGGGTTATAAACCCTTGCAAGTTGTTTTGGAAGAAGAATGTTATCCCATTCTTTCTAATGTGGAATTTGATCTACTAAACTGTCCTGGGTCTTTTTAGTGAGATGTTGTGTTTGATAATGTGCCAAGTATTTTCTAAAGGCAAGTGGCCAGTTCAGCACCCAGTCTCTTCTGCTGTGAAGCCATGCTGTTGTGATGAATGCAGTATTTGCTTTGGCATTGTCTTACTTTAATATGGAATGCCATCCTTGAAGCAGATGTTGTCTGAATGGGAGTATATGTTGTTCTAAAACCTCTATAAGCTGCTTAGTGTTGATGCAGCTGCTTAGTGCCCATCCACTAGCGACAAGATGACCTCAGTTCAGATGGGAACTGAGGTCACCTTGTCACTAGTGGATGGGCAATTACAGTTGTTATCAAAATTGTTTGCTATGAACCTGGAATTTTCATGTATCCTCAAGTAGAAGAAATGCATTTTAATAAAAATTCCTATATTGTCTTTGACTGTTTTTTTTTTTTTTTTGGGTGGTTTTTATAGAGTGCTGCTGATATTGTGTCTTGTTTGTATTGCTAAGCTGCCAAGCCAGAGTGCACCTATGCTAATTTCAGTAAAGTTGGTTTGGATATACTGATCAATTTTTTATTTTTTCGATTTTTTGCATGTGGGAGTGGCTAGCCTCCATTTTGGTTGTGTATTCTGTCCACCCACAAAGACTGTTTTTAATCAGAGCAGAATGTAACTGGGATCTTCTCTCCTTGAAAAGACGGAAGTCTGAGCAGACAACAAGGGTGACATGTGTGAACAGGGCTTTGATGCCAATTCTAGGCGCAGAAAAGATAGAACAGCCAGTACAGGTTAAAGGTGGTCTGCCTGAGCCAGACTTGTCGTATTGGCACTAGACTTCACCTGTATGTATGAACTGCAGAAGAACAGGTTCATAAATTCTGGCACATTCTACACTACCTTAAAGTGGTTTAGAACTGGCCTGTCAGCGCCAGAAATACATGTCGCCCCAAGTGAGGTAAAAAATCAGAGTAGGTTCCCATCTTAACTGAGGTCACCTTGTTGCTGGAGGATGAGCACTTACAGTTTTGATCAAAATTGTACTCTAAGAACCTCAGATTTTCATGTATCCTAAAGTAGCAGAAATGCATTTTGAAAAAATTCCTATTTTCCCTTTGACGTTTTCTTTTTCTTTTGGCGTTCATAGAGTGCTGCTGATATTGTGTTGTGTTTGCAATGCTATGCTGCCACACCAGCATGCACCTATACTGTTTTCAGTCAAATTGTTTTGGATGCGCTGACCAATTTTTGATTTTTGGATTATTTGCTTAGAGGAGTGACTAGCCTCCATTTTGGTTATGCACTCCGCTCATCTATACACAGACTGTTTTTAATTAGAGCAGAATGTAGCTGGAACCTTATCTCCATGAAAAGATGGAGGTCTGAACACCAAATGAGGTAAAAATTCAGAGTAGGTCCCCATCTTTACTGAGGTCACCTTGTCACTGGTAGATGGGCACCTACAGTTTTGATCAAAATTGTATGCTAAGAACCTCAAATTTTCATGTATCTTAAAGTAGCAAAAATGTATTTTGAAAAAATTCCTTTATTCCCTTTGACTGTTTTTGGGGGGTTTATAGAGTGCTGCTGATATTGTGTTGTGTGTGTATTGCTATGCTGCCATGCCATCGTGCACCTATATTTCAGTAAACTTTTTTGGATATGCTGACCAATTTTTGATTTATACATGGTACATGCTATCTGATTTGCAGATTGATATATAGTTGTCTGAGGAAAAAAAAATCAGTAGAATCTGTAATTTTTTTCATTTAAAATTCTGCTTATTCTGGTTTAAGGAGTCTAGTAGGTGATCTTATCTTGATTGTCAGCCTTCCATGTATGTGTGCATAGAAAGAGCTTTCCACCAGTGATAGGACCACTCACTGGACTCCTTGACCCAGAATAAGCAGAAATTTAAACAAGCAGATAACAAGGTCTACTTAATCATTTCCCATCAATCTGCTAAGCAAATTCTACTCTGTAACAGGCTGCAAGCAGATCTGATTACTTGTTTGACTTGTTCTTTTTAAATGTTTCTCTGATAATTTGCTCCTCCTAAAGGTAAGGTCCTACATTGCAGCTTCTGCACGCAACTCAAACATTGCCCACATTATGTAGCTAATAACTGCAGAAATGTGCTGGTAATACTACAGTTTAACCTTGGCCATTGCATGTGGTATGGGGTTTATCTATATTTAGTAGCTGCAGTGGGATGAGACAATAATAAAGGTTGTTTCCTACTAAAGAAAGCCTTCAACACCTGTAGAAGGTAAAAAACATTGTTATTTAGTCTTATGATCCTTCCGTTCTGCTAATATATTGTAAAGCAAGATAGAGAAAGATCAAACGCCACAAAGAGAGCACCCTCATGATGCTGTAAATAATTGAAAGAAAATGTGGTGAGTATATAACTGTTCAGCGGGTTACAATATAAGCGCTATATATCAGTAGACTTAACAAAAGGTTTATTTTGAGGTAACATGTTTTGTGTGGATACACTTCATCAGACTTGTATGAACAAGGCTGCACCAGAAGTCTGGCATTTTTTCAGTCCGACATCTAGCGCAGCCCCGTTCGTCATTGTTTAAAAACGTCCGTACACCAATATCAGGCGCATTATAGAGCGCAAGCTGCACTTTGTAATGTGTCTGATTTCAAGGGGCGTGCGGGAGGCGTGTTGTACTACAACTGTACGAAGCTATAGATTTATAGCTTTGTTATGCCAATTCCAGGTGCATAACTGCTGGAACAGTTAAACCACTTTCAAAGGGGTTTAACTGAGCCAGAATTGACGTTTATGCACTATAATGCACCTGATTTATGACCCACAGTAGACAGGTTCATAAATCAGATGCATTCTATACTAATATAATGCGCATAAGAAGTGACATCTAAACGCCAAAAATCATACGTCACCTTTCATGTTAGTGAATCAAATGGAGACAGTTTAAATAGAACAAACAACCGCCAAAAGTGGTTTTATATATGTGCTAATGGTAGACAAATATAAAGAGAAAAAAAAGTGTATTGAAGGTAGATGAATAAACAAAAACAAAAAAATTAAAACTTAGGGCCACATATGAACCTGTTTTGGTCTAAATCTCACTTTTTTGCCCATAGATTACTATGTGTTGAGTTTTAGACCTAAACAGTTTCATACATGTGGCCTTAATGTAGCCCGTCGACAGCACCAAACCTGAAAGATCTGGAGAAGATCTGTATGGAGAAGTGGGACAAAATCCGTGCTGCAGTGAAATAAAGGATTCTGTACCAAATATTATGTTCTTTTTTTCTATTGTATCAAATACATTTCATGCAATCAAATGCAAATTCATTTTTTAAAAAATTCTACATTGTGTCTGTCACAGTTGAAGTGCACCTACGATAAAAATGACAGTCCTCTCCATTCTTTTTAGGTTGTAAAACTTGCAAAATCGACAGTTTATCAAAAATGTATTTCCCCCACTGTAACTTTATGCAATTTGGAGGCATTTGTGCACTATAGGTGCTTTCCAGATGCCAGAAAACAAATTAAAAATGTTTTCACATAAAATTTATTAAGATTCAGAATTGGGGCATCCCATATCCTCAAAATTTTAATAAGTTTGGCCAAACTGCTGTCAAACCGAACAGATACCTATTTGAGGCACTTTAGTGTTGAGCAGATTTGGAAGCTTAATACCTGTGACATTTATTTTAACCTAAATTCATATTATTTACTTCAGTTTCCTGTCATGTTAGAAGCCAAGGTGAACTGCATTACCTCATAGCGCCATGACAAGTCTCAATAAATTAATCTCTCTTTTTCAAGATTAGACCTAGAGAAACCAATCAAGTAGAAGAAGAGCACGGTCATTACTTTGAACTTTTTTAATATTTCAACTCTCAGAACATTTATTAAAAGAAAAAAAGTTCATATTTCAACTTTGATACAAAAGGAATAATAGTGGTAAAACAGAAACATTATTACTGCTATACATTAGGTTTCAGTCTTTCTATGCTAAGCACTGCTGAATTTCCAATATTACAGATATGGTTGATCTCTACAGGAATATAATTATTTTTTTACATTTCTACCACCAACATATTCCCATGGACTTCATGTACTGCATGTCTTTCACGCTAAGCAAAAAAAAAAACAACCATAGAAATCGTAATTTAATGTTATGTCACCCTAAGGAAGGCACAGATGAAAATAATAAATATATTTTAAGATTTTAGTCAAGAACTGGAAATGACTGGAATTTATCTAACAGTAGGAATAGCTAACATTTAACACAGTTGAGTCACATTATTATGACCACCAGTTAATATCCTGAGTAGAGATGAGCGAATTGATTCTAGAGAAGTCGAATTCATTTAGAATTTCAGGAAAAATTCAATTCTGAATGAATCTAAAGTCCATGGTGATTTGTGGTAACAAATCTAAAATGGCCACAAGCACATGGCATCACATGGGGCAAAGAACTATGGGAGGAAGAAAGGAACACCCTCAATGATGTGCAGACATGCAGCCAATCAGCAGCCAGCCAGCTTTTGTGATGTCACAGCCCTATAAATAGGGCAGCCATGTTAAATTCTGCCACCTGTCACTATGTCTCGTATGCACAAGCATCTCTCTGTAGCAGCACTAGATTGCACTCTGTGCCAAACACTTCCGAATTTCAAGTTACTGGGGTGAGATATCTTTCAAATACACAGGTGTGTGTCATATACACACTTGTTCCTGAACCAGCATTTTTTGTTCTGGGATATTGCTATCTGTGGTAAAGTGTTATTTTTTCACTTATTTTGGGGAAGTCTGTGTCAAATCCAGTGTGTGTATTTCTGCCCTAAACACGTCTGAAATCTATCCAGTTCAGTCTGTAGGGAACACAGAAGACCTACAAATATTCCATTTACTTGTCATTTCTGTTTTGGATCCACTCCAGTTTCTTTTTGACTTTAGCAATACTGATAGATTATGGACCGATTGAAAGCGGACACCACTGGATCAAAGGAAGGGCAAAATGATCAGTGACGTCAATGCTAAATTATTGCCGACACCCTCTCCACTCTTTCGGGGAGGCTCTACATGTATCAGAGTTTAACAGAACAGATTCTGTCATAATCTGTGGAATCAACTGATGACGGTGTAAAAGGAGTGCGCTCTTTAACACTATAGTGGGATCTTGGCCCTCTGCTCAGTTCTTTCTAGCTGGCGCTGACATTACCCTGTCAGGCTGTGTTCCCACTTCAGTTATTTGGTCAGTTTTGCCCCCGTAACTGCCCAGATAAGTGAAGTGTGAAGTGATTCTAAGAACGGCGGCTGTCATCTGCGTGTCATATTAAATCACAGCATTATTTCAAAACCAAAGCATGCTCCCTATGCATATTTCTGCATGGCACAATGTTCTACAACACCATACAGGCTCTCTACAGCGAGGAAATAACTGTTTTTTAATGCAATTTGTCGCAAATTGATTTTGAATTAACCAAATTTTGGGGAAAAATTAGTCGAATCAGCCGAATCGAATTTTTGAGAAATTCGCTCATCTCTAATCCTGAATAATCGCCCTGTGCAATATGGACAGCAGCTAGCTGCCCTGAGAGTGACTCAATAATGTCCTGGTAGGCTTTTACAGGTATCTGGAGCCCTGCTGACTGCATCCCACAGCTTTATTTGTCCAATCTGGCCCCAGTGCCCGTTCATCCTCTATTTGATTTCTGGATTCCTTTACTGACACGCTAAAGAAGCTTGAAAGTGGTATACCTGTTCCAGCTGTAATGCGCCTAGAAATGCAGTGACAAAGCTATAAATATGTAGCTTCACTACGTTCTAGTGCGTCCTGCTGCAGGCACTATGTAATGCGCCCAGGAGTGGCGTGTAGAAGATTTAAAAATGTTTTAGCGGATCTGCGCCTGATATCGGGCTGAAAAGACGCCAAATATCTGGCGCAGCCCCGTTCATACATGTCGCCCAAAAGGTTTAAAGATATATGTCCCTTCCCCCTCCCGAATGATACATTTTATGTAAATAAAAATATGCAAAAAGCTATAACACAAATTACTAAGTATAAAAGCACTTAATAAGGGTCATACAGTTGCCAAATAACACCACAATAAAATACCAGAATCCCAATGCCAATATTACCAATAATTACACCAAGACTAAATACCTCCACATCATGACCACATATTACCACCACATATTGACTAAATAATACCACCACCACATAGTGACTGAATAATACCACAACATCATGACCACATATCATAACCACATAGTGACTGAATAATACTATCACAAATCAGCACCCCACATCACAACCACTAAAGGTACTAAATAATACACCATACCATTACTGAATATAAACCATTACACTATACCGCCATACAGGGCCATACAATGGTAGATACCAGTTGTACACAGCTGCTCTGCACACATATACACTCACCGGCCACTTTATTAGGTACACCATGCTAGTAACGGGTTGGACCCCCGTTTGCCTTCATAACTGGCTCAATTCTTCGTGGCATAAAATTCAACAAGGTGTTGCAAACGATGCTCAATTGGTACCAAGGGCCCAAAGAGTGCCAAGAAAATATTCCCCACACATGACACCACCACCACCAGCCCCGAACCGTTGATACAAGGCAGGATAGATCCATTGCTTTCATTTTGTTGACGACTATTTCTGAACCTACCATACGTATGTCGCTGCAGTTATCGTGTCTCATCTGACCAGGCAACGTTTTTGCAATCTTCTACTGTCCAATTTCAATGAGCTTGGCAAATTGGAGCCTCAGTTTTTCCTGTTTTTTAGCTGAAAGGAGTGGCACCCGGTGTGGTCTTCTGCTGCTGTAGCCCATCTGCCTCAAAGTTCGCCGTACTGTGCGTTCAGAGATGCTCTTCTGCCTACCTTGGTTGTAACGGGTGGCTATTTGAGTCACTGTTGCCTTTCTATCAGCTCGAACCAGTCTGCCCATTCTCCTTTGACCTCTGGCATCAACAAGGCATTTTCCGCCCACAGGACTGCCGCTCACTGATGTTTTTTTTTTTCGGACCATTCTCTGTAAACCCTAGAGATGGTTGTGCGTTGAAAATCCCAGGAGATCAGCATTTTTCTGAAATACTCAGACCAGCCCTTCTGGCACCAACAACCATGCCACGTTCAAAGGCACTCAAATCACCTTTCTTCCCCATACTGATGCTCGGTTTGAACTGCAGGAAATTGTCTTGACCATGTCTACATGCCTAAATGCACTGAGTTGCCGCCATGTGATTGGCTGATTAGAAATTAAGTATTAACGAGCAGTTGGACAGGTATACCTAATAAAGTGGCCGGTGAGTGTAAGTAATTACAGTGCAGTTACATCCAGGGACACACAGATGTCGTCTTCTCTGATGAGTCGTTTCCTTTCACTGGTAAATCATTCTCTTTCCTTTTTCTTCTCCATTTGGTCCAGACCACCATGGTGTCTTCTAATGGCCACAACTCGTCCCTGCAGAATTTACCACACAAACTTCTTAGACTTCCAGCACTTTTCTACCAATTCCCACCTCTGTACAAATTCACCATCTATAGCACCGCAATTGGTAATAATGACCAAATTTTACCCTAAACAGTAAAAGTGCCCTGAAATGGCTGAGATTCCTGTTTGTGTACCAAGTTGTAGTCTCCTTTTGTGTCCCCATATGGTAGGTAAGTAAACGTACAAATTAGTAGGTAGGAACACCCCCAAATTAGGTAGGCAGATAGGTAAAACTCTTCTAGGTAGGTATATAGGTCGGTCCCCTGTAGATAGTTATACTCCCTGTAGATAAATATATAGGCCCCTGTAGGTGGTATTCAGACCACCTTTAGTTAGATTTATAGGCCTCTGTAGGTAATTATAAAAACCCCTGTAGGTACATAAGTAAACATATATTGCCCCTGTAGGTAGGTATATAGGCACCCTATAAGTATAGCCCCTGTAAGTATTAAGATACATAGAACACCTATTGTTTGGTAGAATCCCTATAGGTATATATGCTGCCTGTAGATATGTTGACTCTTTGTAGGTATGTATGCCCCCTGTAGGTATATAGAACCTCAGTAGGTAGGCCCCCTATAGGTAGGTATGTAGAGCACCTGTAGATAGGTGTACCCCTGTAGGTACATATGCCCCCTGTAGGTAGGTAGACCCCTTGCAGGTTTATATGCCCTCTGTAGGTACAGTATATAGCGCCCCTTTTAATATTTATGTCACCTGTAGCTATTAAACCTAGCCTCTGTAGGTATATATGCCCCTTGGGGTGCTTGAGCCCCCTTTAGGTATATAGAGCCCCTGAAGGTTTGCATACCCCCTGTTAGCTATATAGAGCACCTGTAGATGCTGATGCTGTACCCTGTTAGGTATATATAACCCCCTGTAGGTAGGTAGACCCCTTGTATGTAAAATTATTCCCCTATAGCTACATAAAGCTCCTGTAGGTACTATGCCCCCTGTAGTTTCAGTATATAGATTCCCTATAGGTGTATATTTCCCCCTGCAGGTATATTGAGCCCTGTAGGTATGCATGCCCCCTATAGTATATGAACCCCTCTAGGTATATATGTTGCACTGTAGGTATATAGAACCTCTGTAAGTATACATGCCGCCTGTAGGTATATAGAGCCCCTGTAGGTATGTATGCACCCTGTAGGTAAATATGCCCCCTGTAGTTATATAGAGCGCCTGCAAATAAGTAAATAGGCCCTCTCATTATTTAAAATAAAGAAAAAAGTGACTTGCCTTTATTTATTCCCTTGCCAAGAAGCTTACACTGGAAGCTTGGTTTGGTGTAGAGGTTTGACAACATCCCACTGCCTGTGCTGAGAAACTACTCACAACATCTCCTAGACTGAAAACCTCAGACCTAGGTCTAACGCTTTTGGCCTGGGAGACCAAGCAGCCTGTGCTGCTTACTACTGTGGGCTGAAGGTTTTGTCTGTACCCCACAGTATTACGTGGCCATAGTTTTTTAACGTATGCATGTCAGAAGATGCGTATATAATTATAAACATGCCTTGGAGCCTACCAGGAGTTTACCAGCATCCCTGTAGGCCACGAGCTCTATCCTTTATGGGCCCGTTGGACTGTGTGTGGTTGA
>JAODAL010035086.1:0-43384 GCA_025379985.1 Phyllomedusa bahiana | reverse complement strand
ACCACTCAAAAAAGCAGCTAAGTTACATATTAAGCCCGCAGCTGTTTATACAGTACAGCTGATTTTTTTCTATAAGTCTGAAGTTAAAGCAACTCCCCTAATGCAAGAAATTATCTCCTACACTAAACAAGCTTTGGTATTAGCCCATGTTGAGCAAAATCCTTTTTGCAGTAGCACTTACTCCACCTTCCCCAGCATGATCTATAGAAGAAGAAAAAACTTTCAGCATCTTCTCCACTTCCATCAGCCAATACATTATCTATGTATTTAAAGCTGTAGGAATTCTGTGCTCAATGTCACTTCTCCCACTTAAAGGGGCCGTCTCAC
Organism: Phyllomedusa bahiana; assembly: GCA_025379985.1. NCBI lineage: Eukaryota > Metazoa > Chordata > Amphibia > Anura > Hylidae > Phyllomedusa > Phyllomedusa bahiana. The sequence continues at coordinate 43,057 of JAODAL010035086.1, read as the reverse complement.
TACAAAGATTCATCTCACCTCAGTCCTGTTTTTTGGTTTCATTTTGAATTCAGGGGTGAGTTTACTGGCTTCCACTAGGCTGCAGTAGGAGCCAGGTCTGTAGCTATAGCAACCAGTGCTGGCAGCCTATCAGGAGAGATCAAACAGGTCTGTAGCTATAGCAACCAGTGCTGGAAGCCTATCAGAAGAGATCAAACAGGTCTGTAGCTATAGTGACCTGAGGAGCTGATGCAGCCCATACAAGAGGGGATATCTAGGAATAGGTAGGACACTGGTAATGGACACATATTACAAAGTGACTTGTTTTTGCAAGATCTTTAACATAAAAAGCAGCAATCCTTGTAGTGAGACAACCCCTTTAAACTGCCAAGATTGGAGCAAGCCCTGATCACACCCGTGCACCAGGAGCCCGGCTGTACATTACAGCTGGCTCTCACTGTGTATGGTGTGGGCACAGCAACATGCAAGTGCTATATTTGTACAGTATACAGGAAATTTGCCCATTCTTCCAGAGTCCAAAAGGGCTCCTGATTTGCAGGAGTCTCCTGGACATTCAAAGCATGCTTAAAAAGCTTCAATAGTAGCTCACAGCAAAATCTTATCACAGTAGCTCTCTCTCTATCTTTCCCAGCAGGAAGTCCCAGCATGATCTCATAAACAGCCATGTTCTATAGGGCCAATATGCTATATACAGTACATATTCCTTGCCTTTCTATTATACTGAAGCTAAAGGAACTTCCTAGATGTTCGATGTCACCTCTTCAATAAACAAGCTCCAGTAAGAGCAGTTGGCAAAGTTTACGATACCAAATGCTATTTACAGTTCACAAAATGTAAAGTTTTCCTCTCGGTAGACTGCTGACAACACACAGCGTGCTTTTATTGAATTATATCAGTTTGCATTTTACGACCTCTTAAATCTCCCCAGATACCTGGTGTTTTAACCATTACCAAAGGATACATTTTTAATAAGAACCTTTGCATAGAGAAAAAAAACATAACATAACATAAGAGCGGCAGCGTCTCCACTCCCATATCACTGCACTAATTTTTAAAAAGGGGCCTTGATACTAAAGTGCATTGGATAGATTGTGTTCAAGTCTGAATCACATTTACAACGAGAGAGGAGATAGACGGGGATGAAAACAGCTTCCTGATGTGGCTTCAGTCTCAACGTCTACCATACAAGGCTAATATATACCGTGGTCTCTGGATAAAGACGCATTAAGCTGTCCCTATTAACTGCTCTATACTATTCTCCATTATTGAAATGGGTTTAAATCATCATAATGTCTCCCGCTTCTATTTTCGTCAGTTAATCCAGCAGAAAACCTAATCAGATGCTGTGGATCTGCATATGCGCTTGCACAATGCTTCAGTGGATACATTGTAACAAGAACAATATTGCCAGCCCGAAGAACAGATGCTATAGGTAGATACTGTGTCAATGCTGTCCTTAACTGACTGTAAAATGCAAGGAAAACGATGAAGGAAATTTAGCTTCAGCTGGAGGTATAGTAAAGAGCTAATTCACATTATTATGACCACACGGAAACTCTCAAAGTAACCTTTATGTACACAAAAAGGGCCTAAAATGGGCTGGATGCACAATAAGGTACTTGTTATCTGGTGCAACTGCACTCCACAGCTGATGGAGGGTCCATAGAGCCAACACCACCATCCAGGGGGGCACAGTGATGGGGGGCCATGACCCAACACCACCACCGGGGGGAAAACAGCTGCTAAAGGTCCATAGAGCCAAACCACCTCCGGGGGGACAAAAGCTGCTGGGGGGTCATAAAACCCAACACCACCATCCAGGGGGGACACACTGCTGAAGACCATAGGCCAACACCATCATCCGGGGGGACCACTGGGGGGCCCCAAAAAGCCAACACCCCCATCCGGGGGGCACAGCTGCTGGGGGGGCCATAGACCCAACACCACCATCCGGGGGACACACGCTGGAGGGTCCATAGAGACAAAAACCTCCAGGGCCCCACAGCTGCTGGGGGTTCCATAAGCCAACACCACCATCCGGGGGGACACAGCTTGGGGGGTCCAAGAGCCAGCACCACCACCCAGGAACTCCCACAGTGCGGGGGTCCATAGAGCCAACACCACCATCCAGGGGGGACACCGCGCTGGAGGTCATAGAGCCAAACCCCAAACCATTCGGGGGGACACAGCACTGGGGGGGTTTCAAGACCCAATCCCACATCCGGGGCCCCACATCTGACTGCACCACAGTGCTGGAGGTCCATAGAGACAACACCACCATCCAGGGGACACGCTACGGAGGGTCATGGAGCCAACACCACCATCCAGGGGCCCCAAGCTGCGGGGGGCCCTGAGACAACACCACCACCCAGGGGGACAGCGCTGGAGGGGCCATGAGCCAACACCCCCATCCAGGGGGGCACAGTCTGGGGGGTTTCCATAAGACAACACCCCCATCCGGGGGGGCCACTGCGGGGGGGCCGGGCCCAACCCCACCATCCGGGGGGACCGCGCTGGAGGGTCCTAGAACAACACCACCACCCAGGGGGACACAGCTGATGGGGGGTCCATAAGCCAACACCACCATCCATTTTGGGGAAAACAGCTGCGGAGGTCCATAGAGCCAACACCACCATCCGGGGGGACACAGCTGCTGGGGGTCCATGGGGCCAACACCACCACCCAGGGGCACAGCTTGGGGGGTTCCCTAGACCCAACCCCCCCATCCAGGGGGCACAGCTGTGGGGGGTCCAAGAGCCAACCCACCATCCGGGGGGGGAAAACAGTGAGGAGGGTCCATAACCCAAAACCCACCATCCGGGGGCACAGCTCTGGAGGGCCCCCATAGACCAACCCCACCATGGGGGGGGACACAGCTGTGGAGGCCCATAGACCAAAACCACCATCCAGGGCTCCCCAGCTGCGGGGGGTCCTTTGACCAACACCCCACCAGGGGGGCCGCTGCTGGAGGGTCCATAACCCAAACACCCCCACCGGGGGGTCAGCTGCTGGAGGGTCCATGGGCCCAACACCACCATCCGGGGGAACAGTGATGGAGGGTCCTTTAAGCCAACACCACCATCCAGGGGGCACAGCTGCTGGGGGTCCATAACCCAACCCACCATCCGGGGGGGACACAGCTTCGGGAGGGGCCATGGGCCAACACCACCATCCAGAGGGGACACAGTTTCTGGAGGGGCCCATAGACCCAACACCACCATCCGGGGGGGCACAGGCGGGAAGGGGTCCAAAGCCAACCCACCATCCAGGGCCCCCCACAGCTGCTGGAGGAGTTAAGCCAAACCCCCATCCAGGGGGGGGACACAGTGCTCAATTGGGTTCAAGTTGGAAAATTAGGGGTAGGGGGGTACTTGGAAGTCTTAGCCCTGCTTTTTCAAAATTTGGGACATTTCAAAACCGTGTGACCGGCGCATTTCTTGCGGAAAATCCAACCCTCCCCAAAGAAATTATGGGGTGAGGTTAAAAAAAAAGGGGGGTTTTTGGGGGCGGGGGGGGGGGGAGCTTGTGTTCTTCCAGCAATGGTTGGGGGATTTTATTGTCTCATGATTCTCACCTGACACAAAAACGTCCATCTATTCTATCAAACAGAAAGCATAACTCATCAGAGAAGACAACTCTTTTCCAATCAGCAGAGATCCAATTCCGATACTGCTATGAAAATGTAAGCCTTTCTGCCCAATACAAATGGTTATAAGGTGGGATGACATCCGTCTGTTTTTTGGGGGACGAAACAGTAGGGTTTTCAGAGGTGCAGTGAATCTTCTGCTCCGGGGGCCCCCTACACATAGGGGTTAGCAGAGGTGCAGTGACATCCGTCGCTCCAGGGCCCCACAACAGTAGGGTTACAAGGTGAAAAGAATCTGTCTGCTCCGGGGCCCCAAACAGGAGGGAAGCGAGGTGCATGACACCTTCTGCCCAGGAACCCATCACAGTAGGGTTAGCAGAGGCAGTGACATCCGCTGCTCCGGGGGCCCCCTACACAGTAGGGTTAGCAAGGTGCATGACATCCTCTGCTCCCGGCCCCATCACAGTGGGTTTGCACGGTGCAGTGACATCCGTCGCTCCCCGGGCCCCATACACTTTGGGTTTGCAGAGGGCAGTGACATCTGTCGCTCCCCGGGGCCCCCTAACGTAGGGTTAGCAGAGGGCAGTGACCTGTCTGCTCCGGGGTCCCATACACATAGGTTACAGAGGTGCAGTGACATCCATCGCTACAGGGGCCCCCTACACAGTAGGGTTAGCAGGGTCATGAATGCTCTCCAGGGCCCCATACACAGACGGTACAGAGGTGCATTTACATCCGCGCCCGGGGGCCCCAAAAACGTAGGGTTAGAGAGGGCAGTGACATCCGCTGCTCCACGGCCCCATACACGTAGGGTTTTCACAGGTATGGGCATCCTTGCCCCGGGGGCCCCATACACAGTAGGGTTAGCAGAGGGGCCGTGACACTGTCGCTCCGGGCCCCCTACACAGTAGGGTTAGCAGAGGTGCAGTGAATCTGTCTGCTCCGGGGGGCCCCTACCAGAGGGGTTTGCAAGGGGCAGTAAAACCATCTGCAAAAGGGCCCCATACACATAGGGTTAGCAGAGGTTTAGTGAATCCGTCGCTTTTCCCGGGCCCCTCACAGTAAAGGTTAGCAGAGGGGCAGGACATCCGTCTGCATCGGGGCCCCATCACAGTAGGGGCAGCAGAGATGCAGTGACATCCCTGCTCCAGGGCCCCCTACACAGAGGATTAGCAGAGGTCCAGTGACAACCTCTGCTCCGGGGCCTAACACATAAGGTTAGCAAATGCAGTAATCTTCTGCTCCAGGCTCCATACACAGTAGGGTTGCAAGGTCAGTGACATCCTCTGCTCCGGGGGTCCACACACAGTAGGGGGTTTCGAGGTGGAGTGACATGTCTGCTCCGGGCCTCATACACAGTAGGGTTAGCAGAGGTGCATGACATCCTCTGCTCCGGGCCCCATACACAGTAAGGAAGAGGGCAGTTACATCCGTCGCCCAGGGCCCCAACACAGTAAGGTTACAAGGTGCAAGACATCCGTCTGCCAGGGCCCATACACAGTAGGGTTGCAGAGGTGCGGGGAACCGTTGCCTCCGGGCCCATACACGTTGGTAGCAAGGGGCGTGCATCCTTCTGCTCCAGGCCCCAACACAGTAGGGTTTGCAAGGTGCAGGACATCCTCTCTTTCGGGGCCTCAACACGTAGGGTTTCAGAGTGCAGTGACATTCCTCTGCTCCCGGGCTCCATACACAGTAGGGTTACAAGGTGCAGTGACATCCCCTTTCCCCCCAGGGCCCCATACACAAGGGTTTGCAGAGGTACAGAGACACCGTCTGCCCAGGGCCCCATACACAGTAGGGTTTTTGCAGAGGGACAGAGAATCCGTCTGCTCCGGGCCCATACACAGTAGGGTTTGCAGAGATCGTGACTTCCTTGCTCCGGGCCCCTTCAAGTAGGGGTTTGCGAGATGCAGTGAAATCCCTGCTCTGGGCCCCATACACAGTGGTTAGCAGAGGTGCAGTGACATCCGCTGCTCTGGGCCCCCTAACAGTAGGGTTGCAGAGGGCAGTGAAACCTTTCTCCCGGGCCCCCTACACAGTAGGATTCATGAACTGTTTGTTAGACACATCGACACCCCCTTGGTTAATTTTAGTTGGGGACCTGCACCCTATCAAACCAGCCCACGGGTTAGAGTCGGTGGGGAGTTAAAGTTTTATTTACAGCTTTTTCTTGTATAGGTGTAAATAGATTTCGTGTCAGTACCCAGCCGAACCCCAGAGGTTAATCAACAATTACGATTTTTACAAAAAAACTAAACATCAAACGCTCACTTCCTTTGCTCTATAACCTGATGGCTGCAGATAGGACTTTATTTTCAGGGGGTCAGGCTCCCTTTAAATTTCTTAAAATTTAAATTTTTGAGCATAAACTGTACTGAACATTGATGGGCCGAAGCCTAAAAATATCACCCTTAGGCAGCACCAGATCCCCCCAACACCAGTACTTTATCCAGATACAGAAAGACTTGCAGAATCCAGAGCTCAAGCGATGACTAATAAGAGCTTCATTACTGTGTAGAAATCCAGTGAAATGATAGATCTAAATTTTCCTTTTTCCAAAATTTTTTTATTAGGAAAGAAAATATGAAATATAATTCAAATGAATATAATTTACAAATCCTGATGAGTTTTTATCTACAAAACATTTCCTCTTTATTTAAAGGGGTGTTCCCACCATGCACTTTGATGGCATATTAATATGATAGCCAGGGGTCTTCAAACTGCAGCCCCTACGGCTGTTGTGAAACTACAACTCCCATCATGCCCACTGTTATAGCTTATTTAAATGCATGATGGGAATTGTAGTTTCCAAACAGCTGGAGGGCCGCAGTTTGAAGACCCCTATGATACACCATCAAAGTCTGATGGGGCGGGTTCCAGCTTTGGGAACTCTGGAACTCAGGAATGGGCCCCCGGAAGTTATGACTCACAACAGAGAGCCGGTCGCACTTTTCCATGAATGTCCATTCTGTTCTATGGGAGTTCTGAGTACAGGTATTCGGCTCTACTCCTCCCATAGAACAGAAAGGGGAGTCGTGCAGAAGTGCAACCAAGTGTCCATTCTGAGCCAATACTTTTGGGGACCGGGTCCCAAGATAGGCGCAGATCCCACAGGTCCCAGAGACGGAACCTGCACCTATCACACATTGATGGCGGATCATATCGACCTGCCAGCAAACTGCAGGATGGAACGCCCCTTTAATCAAATCTTTGAATCTTTTTCTATGGACCTGCTGTACATCTCTATGAATCCACTTCTTACACAGTTCAATCTAGTCGAGGTTATGGCTGACACTACAGGTCTACGAGGGTGAACACCAAGCTTTTAAGAAACCCAATTATCAGTAATTCTGACCATGTTGTGATGCATACGTTTCCTGCTGCTGTATAGAGTTGAGGGGTCTGGGCTGGATGACAACCCCTAGGAACTGCAATGGCTGCCATGTTAGATTCCCTTGAAACAGATTTAAAGGGGTTGTTTGGTGTTGAAAGTTCATTTTTTATGAATGAATAAAGCCTGTTGTCTGTTCAGGATCCTTGTCTATTGTGATCTGCAACTGTGTAATGCTTTCCTTACCCTGTGGTGGGGATTAAAATACTTGGGACCTTATGTATGAAACCTGTCTAGCAGTAAGACTGCCCCTGTTGCCCATAGCAACCAGTAAGAGCCCATAGCAACCAATCAGAACCCATATCAACCAATCAGAGCTCATAGTAATCATTTAGAGCTCATAGCCACCAATCAGAGCCCATAGCAACCAATCAGAGCCCATAGCAACCAATCAGAGCTCATAGCAACCAATCAGAGCCCACAGTAACCAGAGCCCATAGAAACCAATCAGAGCCCATAGCAACCAATCAGAGCTCATATCAACCAATCAGAGCTCATAGCAACCAATCAGAGCTCATAGCAACCAATCAGAGCTCATAGCGACCAATCAGAGCCCATAGAAACCAATCAGAGCTCATAGCAACCAATCAGAGCCCATAGCAACCAGAGCCCATAGAAACCAATCAGAGCCCATAGACACCAATCAAAGCCCATAGAAACCAAATTGCTAGACAATTTCCAAACATAAGGCCCATGCTCTTCACTGATCAGTGATGAGCAGATTATAGTTGGGGACCCTTCTAACAAAAATTAGTCAACTAAAGTGGACAATCCCTTTAAATCAGAAATGACTGGATAAAATAATATGAATAGAAGTGACAGTACAAGGGTCTTTAGTTTCAGGTGATTTTTTTGAATAGGAGGTAAAAAAGTCATAAAATAACTCTTATACATTAGATCCAGTGGACTCCAACCTCAAGCTGTTGAGAAGCTATTACATCCACATTGTCCTGTTGCAGGCATGGTACTGGGTGTCATGTTGGGAGTTGTAGTTTCACAACAGCTGGTTACCCACAGGTTGTGTACCTCAGCTTTATTCCAGATATATTATATCTTGTTTTCCTTGTATACTTTGAATTGTGTGGCTGAACCAGGTATAATGTATAAAGACCCCGGCTATACCAGGCTGATGACTGTAGTAGGCACAGCAATGGACAACATGCTGGGAGTTGTAGTTCTACAACAGCTGGTAAGCCACAGGTTGTGTACCACAGCTTTATTTCATGTATATCAGGCCTTGTATTCTATCTACAGCAGCTCACAAAAGTAAGTACACCCCTCACATTTATGAAAATATTGTATTATCATGGGACAACACTGAAGATAGGACACTTTAATGCAATGTAAAGTAGTCAGTGTACAACTTGTATAACAGTGTAAACCTGGTTTTCTCTCAAAATAACTTAACATAGCCATCATTGTCTAAACTGTTGGCAACAGAAGTGAGTGCAAATGGAGAAATTGTGCCCAAAGGGTCAATATGTTGTGTAGCCACCATTATTTTCCAACACTGTCTTAACTCTCTTGGGCATGGAGGTCACTAGAGCTTCACAGGTTGCAACCACTGGAATCCTCTCCTCCTTGACCACATCACGGAGCTGGTGGATGTTAGAGGCCTAGCATTCCTCCACTTTCCATTTGAGAAGGCCCCACAGATGCTCAATAGGGTTTAGGTCTGGAGATGCTTGGCCAGTCCAGCACCTTTACTCTAATTTTCTTTAGCCAGGCAGTGGTCATCTTGGAGGTGTTTGGGGTCATTATGTTAGAATATTGCCCTGCGGCCCAGCAGGGTGGGGGTCAGGCTTTGCTTCAGTATGTCACAGTACATATTGGCATTCATTGTTCCCTCAATGAACTGTAGCTCCCCACAGCCGGCAGCAGTCATGCAGCCCCAAACCATGACACTCCACCCAACATGCTTGACTGTAAGCAAGACACACTTGTCTTTGTACTCATCACCTGGTTGCCGCCACATACGCTTGACACCAAATAAGTTTATCTTGGTCTCATCAGATAACAGGACATGGTTCCAGTAATCCATGTCCTTAGTCTGCTTGTCTTCTGCTGGTCTTGGCCACCGCGCTGCAGCTCAGTGTCAGGGTGTTGGCAATCTTCTTGCCTCGGCCATCTTTATGTAGAGCAACAATTCTTTTTTTTGCAGCTCTTTAGACAGTTCTTTACCATGAGGCGCCATGTTGAACTTCCAGTGTCCAATATTTGAGAGTGTGAGAGCGATAACATAAAATGTAACACACCCGTTCCCCATTCACACCTGAGACCTTGTAACACTAACAAGTCACATGACACCGTGGGGGGAAATGTCAAATTGGGCACCATTTGTTAATTTTTCCTTATGGGTGCACTCATTTTTGTTGCCAGCAGTTTAGACATTGATGGCTGTGTTGTGTTTTTTTGAGGGCACACCAAATTTACAGTTATACAAGCTGTAACTAACTACTTTACATTGTATCAAAGTGTCATATCCTCAGTGTTGTCCCATGAAAAGATATAATACAACATTTTCAGAAGTGTGAGGAGTGTAATCACTTTTGTGAGATGCTGTATACTGTGAATTGTGCATCTGATCCAGGTGTAATGTACAATTAAGACCTCAGCTATACTAGGACTATAAATGTAGTAAGCATGGCATTCTGTGGCATGCTGGGAGTTGTAGCTCCACAACAGCTGTTAAACCACAGGTTGTGTACCAGAGCTTTATTCTATGTATATTAGGCCTTGTTTTCCTTCTAGATTATAAATTGTGTATCTGATCCAGGTACAATCTAGAATCAAGACCCGGCTATACCAGGATGATGACGGTCGTAGGCATGGCACTGAGCGGCCTGCTGAGAGTTGTAGTTCCACAACATCTGGTAAGCCACATATTGTGTGCCACTGCTTTATTCTATGTATGTTAGGCCTTGTTTTCCTTCTACGTTATAAATTGCGTGTCTGATCCAGGCATAATCTAGAATCAAGACCCGGCTATACCAAGACGATGACTGTAGTAGGCATGGCAATGAGTGGCCTGCTGGGAGTTGTAGTTCCACACATCTGGTAAGCCACATGTTGTGTGCCACTGCTTTATTCTATGTATATTAGGCCTTGTTTTCCTTCTACATTATAAATTGTGTGTCTGATCCAGGTATAATCTAGAATCAAGACCCGGCTATACCAAGACAATGACTGTAGTAGGCATGGCATTGCGTGCGGCATTCTCTTTAAACAACTGTTACTAGAAAATGAAATGCAAATGAGCTAATTATAGTTTCAATGAAATTCATCAGGCTCTGTCAAGGTTAACGCCAGGAACTAATGGTATGTTAATTAAGTCATACCTAACTGTGGCGCTACTCCCAGTCACACAGTAAATAGGGGCTTTTTTGAAGAGTATAAATCTCTATCTCTGGTCCTGACTGAGCCTAAGTGCCCACGACCGAACAAAGAAGCTGTGTTTGTAGATAATTGGGGGTATCGGGAAGGATGGGGGGCAGGGGGTGGAAATTTAGCCCTGGTAAATGAGAACCCTATAGTCACAGAGAGCGATATAGCATCTGGACTACGTTAGGTTGACTAAGTATTTAACTGAGAAGAATGGTCAAAGTACGATGGCAAATTTTTTTATGACTTTTTCCCTTCAAGGGTTTTTTCCGGTCAGAAAAAAAATTCTTTTTTTTTCCAAAATAGCCCCTTTTGCCAGAGGTGATGGTTGGTATTACAGATCACCCCCTTTTCAAGGGGCTGAAGTACAGAAAGACCCAAAGGAAAAAAAGTGGTGATGTTTATGGACACTATTGAGGCACTAACCCCAAATATTCCTTTTTAACATGGGCACGATATGTCCTGTGCTGTGTGTAGCAGCTCCTTGGCTGTCTGATGACAACTGGGTGCCTGCTTGAACAGCCAGGATCGAAGGATCTCCTGAGCTCGCCTATTTGACTACTTAGATGCAGCAGTCAATAGTGACCTTGACATCTAAGTGGTTTTTTAAGGGAGGACGCTCTCTTTGTCCCCCCTCATCGCATCTATGAGTTAAAAATGTTGATGGTTTTAGTTATTATAAGTGGTCCAAAGACGGATAACTTGTGACCTGGGAAAAAAGGGTCAGAGTAACCCAATTTCCCTTGACCTGTTGGGGAATTGAAGCCGTCCGTCGATTTCCGATAAAGCTACTGTAGAAAACATCGCTAAAAAGTTCCTACTGCCTATGACAGAAAGGTTTCAGGGCACATAGGGCATCACAGTTTGCTATATATGGGGTTTTGTAGCCACAAACTGGTCAAATGGTCCATGTTGAACTTTGTCTAAAACAGCTTCAATGGACACTTGAGCTTCAGAACTGGAGCATGGAGCCATGAAGAAGGTTGCCTGGTCTGATGAAGCATGCTTTCTATCCTGTGGACGGCTGGGTGTGGTCGCACTGAAGAGGGGTAAACACTTCCAAATATCTGTGTGCAGTCATATTGCGAGGCTCAGTGAGTTAGGTGTAACTTGAGGAATGTTACATCCAATGGGCAGCGCTGCAAAGAGTCAAAGCTACTTTACCAGGAGCTTATTTGAATATGCTTAAATTGCAGTGGAGCAATTATTGCATGTAAGTCTCTACACAGCTACATGATGAGGAAAGTTACCTCTTATTAGTTAACTGAAGAAAAGTTGGCACCAAGATGCACTATGTGAAGAAGACAAGATGGTAACATGTATGGGGAATACTGCTGGGAAAAACCTCGGTCCTGGATCATGTGGATTTTACTGGGCCCCTACCCCCCCTACCTAACATTTACAGACCCAATTCAAATTTTTCAAAGGCAGTGGGATTTCCCAAATTTTTTAGCGGCCCCTTTCACAGGTAGTCCCCCCTCATTGAAAAATTTTAGTAATGATGAACGTGTGTGGTGTGTGTGTGTGGTGTGTGTGTGTGTTGTGTGTGTGGTGTGTTGTGTGTGTGTGAAAGGGGCAAGGGGTATCATTTAATTTAGTAACAAAAAATATAGGGGTGGGTATCTATAAAATAACTATCACAAAAAGTTAGGGATAATTGGCTTACGGTTGAAATTTCAGGATGAACTTAAAATTTCTTGATTTTTTTTTTCAAATTCATTAAATGACCCCTTTTCTTAAAGGGGTGTTCCGGGACTTATCAATGCTCATTCTTTCATTGGGGTATGAGTAAAAATAGAAGAGAAGACTCATACTTTCTTCCCAGACGCTCCAGTTCACTCCCGGCAGCCGGTGCAGTCAACAAGGAAGTAACAAGTGAACGTCCATCGTTAATATGACAGGTTCAGCCAATCACAGGATATAATGTCACCTGTAGTGGCCTCTGTGGCCTGTGATTGGCTGGAGCTGTGACATGAATGCTGAAGGTCCACTGCTTAATCGCGGGATGAACGCACTGGCACCTGGGAGAAAACGGGAGCGTCTGGGAGGTAAGTATGGGTCTTAGCTTCTATTGATACGTACCCCAATGAACGAATGACCATTAATCAGTCCTGGAACAGCCTTTTAACTTTAGAATTCACATGTGCAAATGTTATAGTATTTTAGCACAACTTGCTGATCTCTAACAAAAATCACAACAGGTGTTTGATCCCTGAATCGCCCAAAAAAATTTAGGGGATCAATTTGAATTGGGATTAAACAGTCTTCCTCATCCTGCTGTTCACATTGTGACATCATGAGAGCAAGTCAACACCTTACAATTGATCAACAGTACCTCGCCATTGCGAGGCTTCAAGCAGGATGCTCTCAGACAGAAGTGGCCACTGAGCTTAGAGTGTCACAGAGTGTCATCAGCAGGTTGTATCAGAGATACAGAGAGACTGGAAGAGTCACAGAAAGGCAAAGCAGTGGATGTCCTCTGGCTCCATCACACACTGATGAGCGCTTCAATGTAACCAATGCCCTGCTCAACCGGATGGTAAACACCACAAAACTCTAGGCACGTTTAAGGGAGGTCATATCAGCCCATTAATAACCATTTACATAAGCGTGGTCTGTGTGCAAGGGTACCTGACCAGTACCTGAGCAGCATTAAGGACCAGTGGTCCCTCGTCCAGCGCAGATGCTCCCTGGCCCAAGCAAGACCATGATGCCTGTGCCTGGTGGTGGGGTCAGATACTATATAATATATAATATATATATATATATATATATATATATATATATTATATATATATATATATATATATATATATTAATATAATTTCTTCATCCTTATCTGCCTCCCCGCATGCTGTCATTTTGAATTAACAAGACAACAATTATTTAGACACAGTATGAGTGAATAAAAAAATAATATTAGATAGATGTATGATGATAGATAATAAATAGATATGGGCATAGATAGTAGAAGATATGAGATAGATAATATAGATAGATAGTATGAGGTAGATAGATATAGATAAAGAAGATAGTATGGGATAGATGATAATAGATTATAGATATATATAGATGATGATAGATAAATTTAGTGATAGTAGATAATATGAGATGATATGGATAATGATATTGGGATGGATAGATGATAGATAGAGATATATAGATAGATATTAGATAGATAGATATAGATAGATAGACAGATAGATAGATATATAGATATAGATAGATAGATAGATAGATAGATATATCTTAGATAGATAGATAGGTAGATAGATAGATAGATATGATATGATATAGATAGACAGATAGATAGATAGATAGGATAGATAGATAGATAGATATGAGATAGATATGAGATAGATAGATAGATAGATAGATAGATAGATAGATAGATAGATAGATAGATAGTAGTGTCAATCCAGCCTGTGACTAGAGGGACACTAGAAGCTTCCATCCAGGTGGAACGTTAATATATAAATAATTCATAGGCCTTTACAACTGTCCTGAAATAGCAATCACAAGTCCATAATATCAGCAGTATATCAGGACATAAATGTCTGCAGGTCTGTTGGCCAAGTACCCGGTGAGCGAGCGGCTGCACAATGGCTGTGCCCGGACCTCTTATTATCACCTGTCATCTGTCATGTGTTATTGCCACATATTTGGCCAAAAGGAAAATTCCTTTTTGTTTACTTGTCAGGGATGATGAATTGAGCACCAAAAACACTATATCTGAAATCACTGCAGAGAACGACTCCGGGATTGTTTATTAACAGAAAGCGCGGCATATGAAAGCAATCAGCAAAACAAGGAGCATGGCTGGCACAGACGGACACATTCACGCTCGCAAGGACACGGCTTGTCAACAGTCCGCCCACCCCCGATCGATATAATAAGAGGACATGAATGGCAGATGGTTTTCTTGGCACATTAGAGCAAATGAGCACCTAATGAAGATGTAGAGGGGATCACTGGCAACAAGACGGGACCTTAATGGGTGTATTTTATATAAAAAAAAGAAAGTTCTGGTTGACGAATTTTTTTTCCATTTGTTCTTTTGAGCACCAGTGGCCTCTTCTGCTGAATCTCTGTCTATCTACTCTGCACTTTAGAAATGCTCCCAGAATGAAGAGTGTAGGGGTTGAACCGGACTGGTGGAAGAAAGGGAATTGGTTGACTTCCAGTTGCCCATATGGGAAGTCTAAAAATACATAGGCTACGTCATCTTGCCTTTGAATACGCTCACTCTACATTTGGAGGGATACCCCCAGGATCTCTAAGAATATGGACATCTTTGTACTAATTTAGTTCATTGGTCCCTTAGTGCAACATTAAGCAATGTTCTAGATACAGGCAATCCCGACTTATACCGTTCTGACTTACCTCTGTCCCCTAGTTACAAAAGGAGACTTATGGGGCATGCTGGCACTTGTAGTTCCATGCTCTACAGCAGATAGTAGCTTTAGAACGAAACGACAAGTTCCAGCATACCACAGAAACACATGAGGTGAAAATGAGGTGAAAACTTCTTAACAGGTACAAAGACAACAAAGCAAAAGTAAAAACCCTTCCTTGCACTATCCAGAACTAAAAAAAAAACTTTTGTGCTGGAGTTACATGTAATAAATATACCTGTTCTGACTTACATACAAATTCAATTTAAGAACAAACCTACAGTCCCTATCCTGTTCATAACCCGGGGACTGCTGTAGTTGTCTTATCATTTTACTTGTGGAGTTTGTGAAAGTCCTTCACCTGGCTGACTGTGCTGATGAATCTCAAACAGATCTGTCAAAGTATTGCTACTGCTCAGAGGTGTAACTTCAAACTCTTGGGCCATAGTGCCAAAAAGTGAAATGTTGCCCCCCAGTTACCATGTGCCATTTACAATACTGGTGTCTTCTTGTGTGGCAGAAGGGCTTTTAGGCCCCCTCAGGCTGCAGTGCCTGGTAGCGACTGCTAACGCTTTACCCCCTTTAGCTACACCACTGCTCGTGCTTCTGACAACTTTCTGCTTCCCCTTTCCTTCTCTCACTATTGATGATAGCAGCAGCAAAGGGGAAGAGGTTGTACAGGGATGATCAGAGCATAGAGAGGGGGGAGAGCATCCAAGGAGGGGAGCTAACATAGGCTGTAGATAGAGAGAAAAGCACACACAAAGCAGTTTGCTGGCTGTGTACAAGTGTAAAGAGAAAGCAGAGAACCTACTGTAAACTCAGGATTTCTAAACATACAAAGCTTGAATCTGTCATGTAGCACTGAAAGGATACATTCATATGAGTAAATTTGGTACTAAGAGCAGCTGCAAACAGAAAATCAGGTGGTCTGAAAATGAATGAAGGGATGAAGACTGCAGACTAAAACTTAGTGTAACTTTTTTTTTCTTTACTCTGGGTAACCAAACATGTAGGCAAAGGTAAAGAACAGGCCCTAAAGAGAGGTAACGTAAGTGTAGGTTCCCACCTGTGTTGAGGTTGCCTTGCTGATTGGGAAGTGGGCTTAAGCACTTTTGATCAAAAATGTGAACTAAGAACCTCAAAAAATGTTTCATGTATCCTAAATAGCAGAAATGCTTTTCCAAAAATTCCTATGTGCCTTTTGATAGTTTTTTTAGTTAATAGAGTGCTGCTGATATTGGAATGTGTATGTATATTGCTGTCGCACCAGTGCACCTATGCTCCTTTTTTTCCAAAAAGTTTTTTGGATGTGCAAAACCAAATGTTGTTTTCTTTTTGTAGACAGAGAGGAAAGCACACACAAAGCAGTTTGCTGGCTGTGTACAAGTGTAAAGAGAAAGCAGAGAACCTACTGTAAACTCAGGATTTCTAAACATACAAAGCTTGAATCTGTCATGGCATGAAAGGAAACTTTCTATGAGTAAATTGGTATAAAAGGGAAAGGCCCCCAAACAAAAAATCAGGGGGGTCTAAAATGAAGAAGGGATGAAGACTGCAGACAAAACTTAGGGGCGACATGCCGAAAAGTGGCGTATCTATGGGTTTTAGGCGCATTAAATCAGTGTAAAGTGCGCCTAATGTCCGTACTTTTTTAAAAAACGGGTCAGGTATACTTGAAGAAAACTTGGGGGACATGTCTAAAAAATGTCTTGGTCTAAGATTTTCTTGTTCCCCAAGAAACCCCCAATCAGAGCGCCCCTTTTAAATTTTTTCGGGCTCTATATGAAAGAAAGGGAAAACGTGACGGGTTGCTAGGGGAACAAGAAAAGTCTTAACCAAGACGTTTTCAAACATGTCCCCCTTTAAATGCCCCCTAAAAGGGCATTGCACTAAAAAAAGGGAAACTGCATAAAAAAGGTGCATTGGCAATACGGGCACAGTTTTATCTTGGGTAGTATATGTGTTGTGCTATCGGGCGATTGCCCGAGGGGGGGTTTAATTTTGTAAGCCCCTCAATAGGCGCATTGTCGACGGGGGGCCACAGTGCACCATATTTAGGGCATTACAAAGTGCCCGTGCCCGGGGTTAATGGCCTGTTTTTGGTGCAGACAGTTCATTTACAACAAAATATGACGTCAAAAGTGGTTTTTCCCCAAAAAAAAGACCAAAAAAAACTGGCGTTGGCGTGTTGGGACATGTCGCCCTTAGTGTATCCTTTTATTCTTTACTCTGGGTAACCAAACATCTAGGCAAAGCTAAAGAAAAACTATTAACAACTAATTAACTGTTCTGATTTTGCTTCACTTCAAAGTAAGAACAGTTCATATCTCCTGCTTGTTTACATAAGTTTCTCCAAGTATCTACTCTAGCAGTGACCATAATGGTGACATCACTCCCTGCTGTGTCTTATCAGCAGCACTGGAGCTTGTTTATCTTCCTTTCTGAACAAACTTAAACTCTTTGGGACCCCAAAACCACCATAACCAGGCCGTTTTGGGGCCCTATTCTCTTAACATTTTCATTAATATTTTAACGGGATTTCACGTGAATATCGATCTTTGCAGACGATACTAAGCTCTGTAAAGTAATAAACACAATAGAGGTAATGTGTTTTTACAAAGGGATCTGGATAAGTTGGAAAGCCTGGACGGGGGAAATGGAATGAGGTTTAACCTGATAATGCAAGGTTTTGCACAGGGGAAAAGAGAAATCCATTACATGTTAATTTTAAAGGGAAAAAACCCTGGGTAAAAGTGACAGGGAAGGATTGGGAACCCGGTGGACAGTAAACTTAATGTAGCACCCCGTGTCAGGCGCAGCAGCCAAAGCAATGGGATCTGGGGTCTTTAAAAAGGGGGGCATAGATGCACATGATGAGAACATTTTCTCCATTATAAAAGTCACGGGTTAGACCACAAGGGAATTTGTGTAAGTTATGGGCCCCAGTGCACGGAAAGACATTGTAGAGCTTGAAAGTACAAAGGGGGGGCAACAAAAATAATAAAAGGACGGAGGCTACAATACCAGAAAGATTAGAAAGGTTAGGGTATTTAGTTTAGAGAAAAGAGGCTTGGGTGGACATAATAAATATGTTTAAATATTTTAAAAGGTAAATATAGAGATCTCTCCCAAAGATTTATTTATCCCCCAGGGCTGTATCTAGAACAAGGGGGATCCTCTAGTCTTGAGGAACAAAAGTTTCTAAAAAAAAAAAAAAGGGTTTCTTTACTGAAAAGAGCAGTGAGCTAGGGAATTTCTCTGCCAAGGGACTTGTCATGGTGAATTCAATAAAGTTTTCAAAAAGGGTTTTGGGAAAGCTTTTGGGGCGAATTTTTAAAGGGGTTATATGCCCGAGATTCTGGGAAGGGTTGGATACTTTTCTAATGGGGAGTTACAGGGATTTTTCCGATCGCCAGACGGAGTCAGGAAGGTTTTTTTCCCTAAAATGAGGCAATTGGCTTCTCCCTCATTGGGTTTTTTTCCCTTCCTCTGGATAAACACTTAAAACAAAAGGGCTGAATGGTGGACGTCTCGTTTTTTTTTCCCCCTTACAAACTATGAAACTATAAAACCAATTAGTAGGGACTGTCCAAAGCCAAGAACCCCTGTAAAAATTGTAATAATAACACATGACGGGGAACACAAAATTGCCAGATAGGTAAATCATGGACCAAATGGGCATAATCATTTGTATTCAACTAGTGTATTTTACAGAGTGAAAAATCTTTGTCAGGTGTTCACATTCTTCTTTTTCCTTAGACAAAGGCCACTAACCTTGCATTGGCCGGTAAACCCAGACGAGAAATGAAGAAACTCAATGCAATTACACCTGCCCTCCGAAGAGCACAGGATACATTTGTAATGTGAACACTTTCGAACCAAGAACACAATCCATCCCTGGTCTTTGAAACACAACTGAGGGAAGTCATTTCGTGGAAGGAATAGGGATTTCACAGCTGGAAGGAATCCTATGCTAGAGGAACTTTTATAGATTATTTGAGTGTAATTTTCTGTTACCAGAACACTAACTTTTTAAGCACTCGCTGTGAATTGAAACAGCAGGAGATAAGGACACCAATAAGATTGATTAAAATTTAGGTGTTGAAGTTAAAAGACCGCGTTGGGAGTTCAGGAGGAGAACTTGAGTTATGTCAATTGAATCGATCAATCGATGGTTTTTTAAGGCTGCCAATGATCCGGAGGCTGCACAGCCTCAATATGTTTAATGTAAAATGCATCACAATACATCAGTGAAGATGCAATGATGACACATAGTCAATAAAACCTTTCGGGTGTTGGATGGACCTGAAGAGACCTTCACGGAGCACACCACTTAACTCTGTCAGTATGTGAAGGGCCGTTCAGGAAGACAGGGGTGAAGAGATATTATACTAAGTAAATTATCTGTTTGATCTAGAATTAAAGAGCAAACAATCCTTAGTTCTGAATTAATTGAATCTGAAGTGAGCAGTAGGTGAACCATGCCTAAGAAGATGCAATCAGTCATTTCAGGTGACCAAGGCAGTTCTCCTGGACGTTCCCCCATCATTTGTATTGTCGAAAGTGTCTGAAAACACCGCCCATGGGAGGATAATTTACAAAAATTGGCAAAAATTTCCCCTGTACATTTTTTCTTTTGTGCATAATGAAATTTTAAAAGTATTTTTTCATAGTCCTACATGAAAAATTTGGCCACAGGGCAATATGCAATCATTGGGTTTTCCCTGAAGGGGTTTTCTATACATTGATTCCTTTACCCCAGTTTGTTTCCTTATTTTCATTTTTAATTCAGGGGGTGTTTATGGTGTTACTAGGCTGCAGTAGAAGCCAGGTCTGTAGTATACAACCGGGCTGGCAGCCCCATCGGGGAGATTTTAACAGCTCGGTAGCTATAGCAACCAGAGCTGGCAGCCTATCAGGAGAGATTGAACAGGTCTGTAACTATAGCAACATGCTGGCAGCTATCGTGAGAGATTGAACAGTCTGTAGCTATAGCAACCTGCTGGCAGCCTATCAGGAGAGATGAACAGGTCTGTAACTATAGCAACAGTGCTGCAGTCTATCAGAAGAGAAAGCTCGGTAGCTATAGAACCATTGCAGCCTATGTGAGAGATTGAAAATTGTAGTATACAACATGCTGGCAGCAATCGTGAGATTGAACAGGTCTGTAGCTATAGCAACCAGTGCTGGCAGCCTATCAGGAGAGACTGAACAGGTCTGTAACTATAGCAACCAGTGCTGGCAGTCTATCAGGAGAGATTGAACAGGTGTGTAGCTATAGCAACCAGTGCTGGCAGCCTATCGTGAGAGATTGAACAGGTCTTTAGCTATAGCAACCAGTGCTGGCCGCCTATCGTGAGAGACTGAACAGGTCTGTAGCTATAGCAACCAGTGCTGGCAGCCTATCGTGAGAGATTGAACAGGTCTGTAGCTATAGCGACCGTGCTGGCAGCCTATCAGGAGAAGATTGAACAGGTCTTAGCTAATAGCGACCAGTGCTGGCAGCCTATCAGAGAGATTGAACAGGTCTGTAGCTATAGCGACCAGTGCTGGCAGCCTATCAGGAGAGATCACACAGGTCAATAGGTATAGCGCCCTGAGGAGCTGATGGCAGCCCAAACAAGAGGGATATCTAGTATAGCTCGGACACTGTTAATTGACACATATTGCAAAGGGACTTGTTTTTGCAAGATCTTTAACATAAAAAGCATCAATCCTTATAGTGAGACAACCCCTCTAAGGACGTTTCCTCCCGCTGGGGATTTTTTTTTTTTTTTAATCGGTTGGACTCATGAACTGCTCGCCTCTTTAGAAATATCGCTGGGATTACTTAGCTGTACGCCAACGGTATTTTCAGACCAACAGGTGCCAGACTGTGCACAGTTGAAGGAATCATACAAACCATTCCCTGCCCTTATCTGCAATGTCTGATCCTCTCGTGTAGCCTCCTCACTTACCCCGCACTGTTATCGTCTTGTTTGCTTCTGCTCTAGAGACTCACTGTACAAGGTTGTTGTAAAACAATATTTGCAGGATGCCGCGCATTGAACCGCCTTATAAGACAGTCTGATCAATGTAGTTTGAAGTCATTGAAGCATATCTAATAAGCTTCCCAACGCGGCAAAAGCCTCTGACTTAGAAATGTCACGTCTCAGCGGAGACTTGACTCTTGGAGTTTACTTTAAACATTATAAGAATAGTTAAAACTTTCTCGGTGATCTGTCTCACTTGAGAATCGTTACCCACAGCATTTCGATTTCACACCACTGTGATGGCAATTGAAAAAAGAAATGAATATTACTTCATCTAAATCTCTAAGAGCCTTGCAGCTCGCAAGGACCGACAAAGAGATCGCGTTTTTCTGGGAGCTTAATTGCAAGTGTTCTGAGAGCTGCACGGGGAGGTATCTTCCTAAAATAAAAGGCTACGGACAAATATAGACGTTGAATGCAATGATATAAACCTGGACTATGTTATTTTAGCTCTGAAGAATATGTTATTTCAATAACACGATAACGAGACAACGGACCTAAAAACTGGCACGAAGACGGTAACATTCAGGGACTGACCGGAGGGAGAATTCTTTACTTAAAGGGGTTTTCTCACTAAATTGATTCCTCTACTCAGTCTGTTTTTTCACTTTGAATTCAGGGCGAGTTTACTGCTTCTACTAGGCTGCAGTAGAAGCCAGGTCTGTAGCATAGAAAACCAGTTCTGCACCTATCAGGAGAGATCGAACATGTCTGTAGCTTAAGCAACCAGTCTAGCAGCCTGTCAAAAAGATCGAACAGTCTGTAGCTATATGCGACCATGCTGCAGCCTACAGAGAGATCAAACAGGTCTTTTCTATAGCAACCAGTGCTGCACCTATCAGGAGAGATCAAAACAGGTCTGACTAAGCGACCCAGTGCTGGCAGCCTATCAGATAGATCAAACAGGTCCTGTAGAAATTTATTTCAATAACACGATAACGAGACATTGTCCAAAAACCTGGTACGAAGCCGTAACAATTCAGGACTGACCGTCGCAGGAGAATTCTATACTTAACGGGGTGTCCACAACATTGATTCCTCTACCTCAGTCCTGTTTTCACTTTGAATTCAGGGGCTGTTTACTGCCTTCTACTAGGCTGCAAAAGAAGCCAGGTCTGTACTATAAGCAACCAGTGCTGGCAGCCTATCAGAGAGATCAAACAGTCTGTAGCTATAGCGACAGTGCTGGCAGCCATAAGGAGAGATCAAAAACAGGTCTGAAGAATATGTTATTTTCAATAACACATAACTGAACATTGTCCTACATCGCACCTGAGTGCGCGAAGCCGGTAACATTCGGACTGACCGGAGGGAAATGCTCTCTCTTAAGGGTTGTCTCCCACATTGATCCCTCTACCTCAGTCCTATTTTCACTTTAATTCAGGGGCGTGTTTACAGGCTTCTACTAGGCAGCAGTAGAACCAGTCTGTAGCCTATAGACACCAATTCTGGCAGCCTATCAGGAGAGATCGAACAATGGTCTGTAGCTAAATGCAACCGTGCTAGCAAGCCTGTCAAAAGAGATCGAACAGGTCTGTAGCTATAGGCGACAGTGCTGGCAGCCTATCACGAGATATCAAACAGGTCTGGTAGCTATAGCAACCAGTGCTGGCAGCCTATCAGTAGAGATCAAACAGGTCTGTAGCTATAGCGACCAGTGCTGGCAGCCTATCAGGAGAGATCAAACAGGTCTGTAGAATATGTTATTTCAATAACACGATAACGAGACATTGGTCCTAAAACCTGGTACGAAGCCGGTAACATTCAGGGACTGACCGTAGGGAGAATTCTTTACTTAAAGGGGTTGTCTCACTACATTGATTCCCCTTACCTCAGTCCTGTTTTCACTTTGAATTCAGGGGCGTGTTTACTGGCTTCTACTTAAGCTGCAATAGAAGCCAGGATCTTAGCTATAGCAACCAGTGCTGGCATCCTATCAGTAGAGATCAAACAGGTCTGTACTAAAGCCCGACCAGTGCTGGCAGCCTATCAGGAGAGATCAAACAGGTCTGTAGAATATGTTATTTCAATAACACGATAACGAGACATTGGTCCTAAAACCTGGTACGAAGCCGGTAACATTCAGGGACTGACCGGAGGGAGAATTCTTTACTTAAAGGGGTTGTCTCACTACATTGATTCCTCTTACCTCAGTCCTATTTTCACTTTGAATTCAGGGGCGTGTTTACTGCTTCAACAAGGCTCAGTAGAAGCCAGGTCTGTAGCTATAACAACCATGCTGCAGCCTATCAGGAGAGAACAAACAGTCTGTAGCTATATTACACCGTACCCCAGGATTATATACATCAAACCCCAGAGAATACATTACAACACGGTACCCCCAAAGATTACATAATACCCTGTTCCCCAGAGATTAATTACAATTACACAAACCGGTACCCCAAGATTACACACCCTGTGCCCCAGAGATTATTAAATTACACACTGTACCCCAAGATTACATTACACACTTTACCCCAGAGATTACTACATTACACACCTTACCCCAGAGAGTACATTACACACCGTACCCTAGAGATTATTACATTACACATTGTACCCCAGAGATTACATTACACACCATACCCCAGAGAATACATTACACACAGTACCCCAGAGATTACTTACACATCCCCAGAGATTACGCATTAACACCACATTGACCCAGAGATAACATTACACTTACCCAAGAGATACAACTACACATTGTACCCCAGAGATACTCCGAGATTACTACATTACACACCTGACCCCAGAAGATTATACATTACCCACCATACACCAATATTACATTACATACTCACTGTACCCCCCGCCCTAGAGATTATTTACACACCATTCCCCTGATAATTTACTGCATTATTCACTGTCCCCAAGAATACATTACACACAGTACTCCAAAGAATACTACATTACACACCTTACCCACCCAGAGATTACTACATTACCCCACATACCCCAGAGATTAGATTACAACACTGTACAGCAGAGATTTAACTTAGACTATACCCACCAGATAATGACATTAAACTCTTTACCCCAGAGGACTAAATTAGACAAGGTACCCCCCGGAAAATTGTGTGTATATATATCACATATATTGAACACAGACACAATAAACAACTTAGATGATTCACATGACAGATTTCGGCACGGACTGTCGTTTGGCTTGATGGAAAGCTTGCCGCTTGCAAACGCAGAATTCCGACGAGCAAGTGATCAAACTGCCTGCGGTACATTTTTTCCTCCTATTTCCTTAGTGCCTGTAGTGCATAAAACACCTTTGAGAAATTCTGTGTAGGCCCTGACAGTACACTCAGAAAAATCTCAAGTAAAATCAGTGTCATCTAAGAACAACAACACTGATTTTTACATAGGTATAATTAAATCATTTCCTGTCATATTGAACGCATATGGTACTGAGAGGCAGACCACACTGACCGCCCAAAATCAGCAATCATACTTAACGTGTGTACGTACCCTTAATTTTGTACTCAGCATATAACGTAGAAACTGTGTGCTCTGCTATATGCCAGGGTTTTAGAATTAGCACCACCAGTCGCGAACTTCTAAAAATGCTGCCCTTGATGGCCCCATTCACTTTAACTTTTCACCCGGCACCTAATGCAGGGAAGACGGACACGGGCTAACCTTGGCTGACATAAATAACACATCTCACAATATACATTACATACCCTACTCACAATTCACACACAACGCCTAGCTCCCTGTCCCCACATCTACCTGTCTCCTGTAGTCTGTGCAGTGGCATTCCGCAGAGAGCTTCATCTTCTTCTCTGATGAGGGCCTAGCATAAGGGAAGTGGTATACAATGGGAGGGAAAGATACAGCCCCAGATACAGAATGTGCTGGACTGTGAGCAGCGTTCTGATTGGTTAAGCAGCCCCTGCTGACTCCTACTCCCCCAATCAGCGCTGCTCTCACTCTGCACTGACAATTGAGTCTGCCACCTATTCTGTCCCCCAAGATGTACAGAAATGTAGGAGGCACAGGGCTAACTTCTTCCTCCTCTGTGCTCTGCTCCCCCCACTTACCGTATTCTCATTCTTTCATATGGATTATTTTTTATTGAAGTGGCTAAAAAGTGTGGGGGGGGGCCGTCCACCACCCAGAAAAAAGTGGGGGGACCAGTCCCCTCCGTACCCCCCTAACGTTACACCTATGCTTATGACTGCTGCTTTTAGTGTTTGTTCACACTACATGAGTTTTATATATTTTATGTTTCAGATGTCATATTAGGACTCTGCAAGTTCTCATCTAAAAGGCATAATTTTTCGTGCCAGGAATGTGACATTTCATTATCTGGTTACAAAGACTCCATGCAGGCATTGTGCCCTCATTCTCCCTCTGCTTTCCTTTCTGTCCACCAGGGATGTGGTGATATGGGTCAAGAATTTTTTCAGGGCATCAATGAATGAATTACAAGAGGAGGTGCAATCTTGCTTAAGAACTCTCACCAGAAGTTTAAGTACAAGATCCTTTAGGAGAGGCCTGTAATCAACATCATAGGTAGACCTCAACTATGAGAGACAAAATGAGAAAACAAATCCAGAAAATCACATTGTCTGATTTGAAAATAATTAATTTGTAAATTATGATGGAAAATAAGTATTTGGTTTAATAACAAAAGTTCATCTCAATACTTTGTTATATATCCTTTGTTGGTAATGACAGAGGTTAAACATTTTCTTTAAGTCTTCACAAGGTTTGCACACACTGTTGCTGGTATGTTGGCCCATTCCTCCAAGCAGATCTCCTCTAGAGCAGTGATTTTTGGGCTGTCGCTGGGCAACACGGACTTTCATCTCCCTCCAAAGGTTTTCAATGGGGTTGAGATCTGGAGACCGAACAGGCAAATCCAGGACCTTGAAATGCTTCTTACCAAGCCATTCCTTCGTTGCCCTGGTGGTGTGCTTGGGATCATTGTCATGCTGAAAGACCCAACCATGTTTCATCTTCAATGCCCTTGCGATGGAAGGAGGTTTGCCCTCCAAATGTCACGATACATGGCCCCATTCATTCTTTCATGATCAGTCGTCCTGGTCCATTGGCAGAGAAACAGCCCCAAAGCATGATGTTGCCACCCCCATGCTTCACAGTGGGTATGGTGTTCTTTGGATGCAACTCAGCATTCTCTCTCCTCCAAACATGACGAGTTGTGTTTCTACCAAAACAGTTTATTTTGGGTTTTCCCCTGATTATATGACATTCCCCAATACTCTTCTGTATCATCCAAATACTCGCTAGGAAACTTCAGACGGGCCCGGACATGTACTGGTTTAAGCAGGGGGATATGTCTGGCACTGCAGGATCTGAGCCCTTGGCGACGGAGTGTGTTACTGAGTGTATCCTTTGTTAAGTTGGTCCCAGCTCTCTGCAGGTCATTCACTAGGTCCCCCCGTGTGGTTCTGGGATTTTTGCTTATGGTTCTTGTGATCATTTTGACCCCACGAGGTGAGATCTTATGTGGAGTCCCAGATCGAGGGGGATTATCAGTGGTCTTATATGTCTTCCATTTTCTAGTTATTACTCCCACAGTTGATTTCTTCACACCAAGCTGCTTGTCTATTGCAGATTTAGTCTTCCCAGTCTGGTGCAGGGCTTTTGTTTCTTGTGTCCTTCGACAGCTCTTTGGTCTTCACGATAGTGGAGTTTGGAGTGTGACTGTTTGAGGTTGTGGACAAGTGTCGTTTATACTGATAACAAGTTCTAACAGGTACCATTGCTACAGGTAATGAGTGGAGGACAGAGGGGCTTTTTAAAGAAGAAGTTACATGTCTGTGAGAAATCTTGCTTGCTTGTAGGTGACCAAATACTTATTTTTCCATAATTTGCACATACATTTTTTCCAGATCAGACAATGTGATTTTCGGGATTTGTTTTCTCATTTTGTCTCTCATAGTTGAGGTCTACCTATGATATCAGTTACATGCCTCTCTCATCTTTTTAAGTGAGAGAACTTGCACAATTGGTGGCTGACTAATTTTTTTTTTTACTGAGAGATGTGCATGCCCGTTGTTATGTAAATCTTGTGTAAATAAAGCAGGAAAAGAAGACTGGTGAGTGCAGCTATTATATTTCTTTCACTGTAAGTATATATCTTTTTTCTAAGGAAGGCAAAGATAAAGTTACATAACTTGAAGCCACAGGGGACCCCATCAAAGTCTCCTATATGTGCAAGTAAAAGGTGTCCCCAAAACGGGTGTGCAGACAGCTGAGATTCCAGCTACTCCTCTTTACTTTCTTCTAAGGATTTGTAGATTTATCAGAGTTATTCGTCTACAACTGATGAGTATTTTACCCAGTTTTCTATTACGCTAGGATTTTGTTGTTTGTCCAATATTTATATATATAAATTAAATGTGGTATTAGTATCTAGCTTGGTCTATTGCTTTTTTCATGCTGTAGATGTGATGGGATTGAGAGAAAACCCACACAGACCAGCATGGGTGAATACGTCTATTTAGATAAGGGATCACAAGAGCCTTTTTATGGTAGATCTAGGCCCCTTGTTGGTAGGTATATGCTCCTTTTAGGTATATGCCCACTGTAGGTAGGTATGATCCCTAAACGTAGGTATAGGCCTCCTTTAGGCAGATATAGCACCCCTGTAGGTAGGTAAAGGCCCGCAGTAAGTAGGTATAGGCCCCTTGTAGGCATATATAGGCTCACTGTAGCTTAAAAAAAAGAAAGAAAGATACTCACCTCTCACCCTGTCGAGCAGTGTCCCAGTGTCTCCTAAGTTGAATGCGCAAGGAAGCCTTTCATAGACTTCTGGCCTAGAAGACCCAACAGCACTGGAGGTGTTACTACATCATTGTATCACATCTCCTGCGATGCTGATCTGTATATATAGAGCTCATTGAGTGCTGTGTATACAACAATCAGGAAGGCACGAATGGTAATAAACTGTCCCTGCCTTCTCCCTGGTGAAGTAGCTGCACAATTATCAGAGTTAAAGGTCAACAGGCAGTGGCATCAATAGAAGGCCGGACTGTGCCAACCCCCACCCTCCCACACACATAGCTCCTAAGGTAAGCAGTGCCTTAGGAGGTATCCTTTAAATACCATAGGCTTGTGTACCGTTACATCATAAGGGGCAAAATGACAGGATCGGAACAGACAGACCAGTATGTCATACTAAAAGCTGCTGTGGAACTACAAGTACCAGCATACCACAGTACATGTAGTGTGGTATGATGGTACTTGTAGTTCCACAACAGCCGCGACCCAATCGATGTCCCGGCAGGAGGGTAAGGGAGGCACACGGCAGGTGATGGCTGCTGTCTGGGAGTCGAAGCAGTGCTCTGGCGTGCTGCTCTTCAAATTCATTGATGCTCTGCCTGGGGTGCTCGGATAGATGGATCGCACCCACTGCTTCCTGTGCCTCTGAACACCTCCTCCGAAAACAGTGAGATCTGCTGCTGCTTTTTTTGGCTGGGGTGTGGGGGTCTAACACAGGCAGCGGCTTAGGCGGCACAATGATTTTATCACACCGCGCCTCCTATATCACGGGCAGTTAAGATTGCTGGGTCTGTGTGACCCAATGATTTTAGGTGTGTGGCTCCAGGGCCCGATTGCAAGTGCGACCGCTGAGACCCCTGTATCTTCGCCACTGCTGGCCGCCCTAAGTAACGGCCCTTCTTGTTCTACATGTACAGTACGGCTGTCTACGTGCATTGTACTTTTATATTCCAGTTCTTAATGTACTGGACTGCCTTATAGCTATATACTCCATGTACTTTCATTTTATGCACCTGCTACTGTGCTACTTGTACAATATTGCTTTTCACCTGTGCTACATATACAGTATTGCTGTCCATTATTGCTACAAGTACAGTACGGCTGTCTAGCAGTGCACATGTACTGTACTGCTGTCTACCTGTGCTACTTGTACAGTATTGCTGTCTACCCGTGCTACATGTATTATACTTTTATCCTCCTGAGTTACCTGTAGTGTTGTAGACCTGTTGCTTTTTATAAAAAACATATATACATATTATTGTACACTGAATCAAATTTTTAAATTGTGAATAGTTATGTCAGGTAGTGGCTTTCAATTTACAATTCAGTCCATATGCTAGTGTAGCACCTTCTATTATATTGTGTTATTATGGCAACATGTAAGATCTTTTATTCTGCAGACAGTGAAATAAACAAATATGCTTCATATTTTTATTTCGTTAAAACCTAAGCCTCCCGTAATAAATAAAGATGAATATTTCTCTTTACATAGCTCCTATATGATGTCCCTGAAGGACAATAGGCAGTGTATTGAATTCTATTGTATAAAGACAGAAATGTTCAAGTAGGGATCTTCCAAGCACTGCTGAGGAAACCAGGGATTGTTGATTATGGTTATACTGGAATGAAATTGGACTTCAGCAGAATTGATATTAAGTTACTATGGCATTTTCATAGCAAGGTCAGTGAAGCATAAAGGAAATGCAATTGAGCAGTTATAAAACCTTACATGTCTGTAAATGTTCATTACTAGAATATCTGTAATATAAATGGAAACCTTCAAATAAGGAACAAAAGCATTTAATAGTAACACCATGTTCTATAACCCAACAACAAGGGTGTGGTCCAGTGACTTCCTAATTATTATAAAACCTAAAATGATTTGAAATATTTTGGCTGTTTTGAATAGATACATTTTTGGACAACTCGTTTATTTTAAATAGTGCTCTCCATATAGTGAGATTGATCATACTAGAATAAAATGTCTGTATGAAAGTTTTTTTTTTCCTAATAGAACCCTTTTTTAAAAAACCTTTTTTTTCCTTCAACTATGCATACACTTTTCACACCCTCTTATGTCGCTCTATAACATTGGGCCAAATTTACCATAATTTGCATTACAATTGCTGTTTTTTTAGCATGATCACAGAAAGTCAATATACAGAAATGGCAGAAAAAGCATGAAATTGCTCAAACCTATTAACTTTTGAATGTTAGGTTAGGTTCACACATGATAGATTTGTGGGACTGAAAATCCATTTGATTCAACTGAACGGGTTTGTTTCTGCAGCATGTACATGGATTTTTACAAACCTAGTTCAGAAATATCAGAGAAATATCTGCCACATTAAACATGTAAGGGTTGTTTTTTTCCTTTTTTTGCAAATTACGCCAATTTTATTTTCTTATCAAGCATCTATTTATATTGAAAGTGATCAATTACTATTTGACAACTTTGCATAATGGTGAAAAACTTTAAAAAACCCTTTATATAAAAACTTTACAAGGGGGCTGTAACCCCAAAGGCCTGAAAACACAGGTGCTAAAGTGTTAAGCTGCTTTCCACATCTAGACAGTTCACATTACAAATCTTATATATGTCAACAGTATAATGCAGAAGTATTCCTTCAACATTTACCTCTGATGTACTTTTTTTTAATTTTTTTTATTAGTGACCCACAGTAAAGGATCATAGACTGAACATGTTCATCTGCATGTGATGTCATAGCCTTAGCCAGTGCACACTCTACTAAGACAATTAGCACAACTTTCTTTGATTTTTTCTTCTCTCCAACTTTTTACAGTGCTAAAGCCCAACTCTTTTGGGTTTGGTCTTTTTGAAAAAAATTTCTTTATACATGAAATTTATGTTTTATGCTTTTGTGTAGAATATGTTGAACAATGACTGTACTGAATTATTATAGTAAAAAACCAATGCACATTGATGGTTTTTCACATAAAATTTTTTAAAAAAGTTTTTATAGTAATATGTTTTCAATATATTATTTACTTTTTAAACCCACTTATTTGGGGCCTTATTTGTGCCCATGAGGCCCACTATAGGATTATGGTTGCTTACAATATAGTTGAATATCACTGGTGTGTAGCAAGCCTTGACCTGTAAGGAGTGAGAGAAGAAAGCTTATATCACTATCCATCTTTGGAGGGGAAGTAATTGCTTGTTAGAAGTCCCAGTGTTGAGAGCATTGCTGTTCCAACATACAGAGGTCATCTGGCCACAACCTGGCTGTGGACCTTTTTTAAGGGGGGATGCAATAAAGGGGCCAGGAATCCCCGGGTTTTAAAGAGGGGTAAAGAGAAAGGGGGGTAACTCAAAAAAGGAAACCAAAAATTTGAGGGAGAATGCAGCTAAAGTCGGGAGTTATCAGAGAGAGATAAAGACTAAAAGATGGATTTGGATTGGGCCCGTCTTTTTGGGAAAAAAAACAAAGGGGAAATTTCGGGGACTATCAATGTTGGGAGGGCATGCTGTGCCTCGTGAGGTCTGTAGTAGACAGCCAGCAGTGTAAGTCCAGGTGCAATTGCAGTGAGAGTTGGGTAAGGCCCTTCTCCTGGAAAGTTTATACTAAACAGTGAGGATGGAAAGAGGTGTTAAAGTGGATTGCAGCAGGAGCTCAATGTAACTGAACTTGTAATTGAAAAATTGTAACTGTGTGACTATGAAGTTGAGTGCCAGGAGAAAAGCCTGCCAAGACCTCATTTGCTATTGTCTCTAAAATCTTTCTCTGTATGGATGGGGGCACACCCCCCAAAACACCCCATCCCACCCGGGCCCTTTTCATCATCACTATGTGCATACCTGTTTGGGTTTTGGGGGTACCCCCGGGATGACGGCATTTTTACAAAAACCGGCTGTGCAGTGAAACTGCAGTGTCCGTCTTTTCTCCCCTGATTTGCCAAGTTCCCCCTAGATGGGAGAAGAAGTGAGTCAGACTTAAAAAGATATTCTTACCACATTGATTAGTTTTAAAAAATGGGCCCAAAAAGGAAAAAAAAGCATTTTACCAAAAAAATTGCTGTTATGATTTTGTTTTTTTTTCGATTTTAAAAAACCAATTTCCCCATATTTGCTTATGTTTTAAAGCTTTTTTGGGTTACAGTTATGTCTTCTCTGCTCCATTGCTCAATTTTTTTCCCAGCCGCCCCTAGTGACAAATAAATGCTGTGTGTTATCAGTAGCACATTAATTTGTTTATATATGTTACTGACAAACTTTAAACCTTTTTTAGACTCTGTAGTCTTCCCCTTTTCTTTTAAAAACCCCTCCATCACCATTGTTTCTCGACCAGGTTCAGCAAGGAATAGCAGAGCTGAGATGCCAGTCATTGCTGTAGAACTGCTCACAGCCTAATCAGGAAGTGGGAGCCTAAAGCTGCTGTGAGGACCAGGCTCTGTGAAACAGCATGCTGAAAACACTCATTTAACAGGAGATATAGTTCTCATAATCGAAATTCAGCTGTGGTGTGTAACACTACATCTTTTAAAATACAAAAACCTAGTGGGGGACATAAACACCCACCAATTTTAGGGGGCCCTATTCCCCTCCCAAAATCTACTGGAGGGCCCATATTTCTACAAAACCAAAGGGGGCCTTATACATCTCCCAAATTCAAATTATAGGACCTATTTTTACCTAGTGCCTCCTGGGTTTGGATTTTATATCCCTCCCCTACTGGGGGGCCTATTTATTAATATTTTGGGGGCCCAATAAAAGTTTCCTAGCTACGGGAAAGGGCTATTTATTTACCTACGGGGGGGGTGGGTGTTTACAAATGGGGGAAACCCTTTTTAATCTATGCACCTACTGTGATGGCCTGTATACCTACCTGCCTACTTTTATTAAATTTTTTGGGAAGTGGGCTACATTCCTATTGATGGCATTTATATACCCCCAAACATCCCTTTGTGGGTGTTTTAAAAAAAAAAAAAAAAAAAACTATCCCTACGGGGGGGCATTTATGTTTTTGGGGGACTTGATGGACCCTATTTTCCAACCTCCCAAAGGGGAAATTTTTTCCCCCCCCTTTTTTCCTAAAAACCCCAAAAACATACTAAATGGGCCCTTTAATAAAACCTCCCCTTCCAAGGGAGCATATATATCTGTCTACCTAATGATCTATATATACCTATCTACTTACTGGAAGGGGTTTCTTTTTTACCTAAAATTGGAAAGTTACACTGTAAAGTACCCCTTTTT
The DNA here is from genome assembly GCA_025379985.1 of Phyllomedusa bahiana. Classification (NCBI taxonomy): domain Eukaryota; kingdom Metazoa; phylum Chordata; class Amphibia; order Anura; family Hylidae; genus Phyllomedusa; species Phyllomedusa bahiana. The sequence continues at coordinate 10,287 of JAODAL010035086.1, read as the reverse complement.
TAAAATTTAATTTTGCTTTACAAAAAAGGCCCAGAATAGAGGGACTACATCACTTGCTATGAATAAGAACTTGTCATTCGAAACACGTCAGCGACGCCGCTAGCTTCCACATGGTATGTCACTTGCTTTTTTAAATATATTTTTTTTACAAAAAAATTTTTTTGTTTTTCAAAAATTTGCTGGGGAAAACTTATTCTATTGTTGCTTTGTCTTTGCTTGTTTTCTGGAGGGCTTCATTTCCTTGCAGTTGTCTGTGTTGATAAAAAAGTGGGTTTAAACTGGGTTTTTTTTCATTTGTTTTTTTTTTTTCCTGGTGTTGCTGTGCCTATACTTCTGTATTAATTAACTTTTTATTACTAATATATTAATAATTAATTCGATTATTATTAATTAAAATTTTTTAAGGTATTCCATGAATTTATTTGATTTTTAAAATGGGGATGTGCCAATCCATTATGGCTGTTAAAAATATATGGCCAAGGGCAGGAGAAAAACAGCTTGTATTTTTTGAACCTCTGGGGCCAGCTCACTAGGGAAAGCTAATAATTTTTCAGACAAAAAATTAGGTCATTTGAAAAACTTGTGATTTAAGAGAAGGGGCAAAAGCCCCGGTGGGCGCCCCTTTTCAAATTTCAAAAAATATGTGGGAAAGGAAATGATTCCTAGGGGTCTTACATAGTATTGATCGACCGGTTCTAGCAAAGTTAAGTTCTAGTAAAACTTCTTGAATTTTTAGAAAAACGAAGCCGAACATTTTACTGTTCGTCCGGTGAAAGTTTAAGTTTTTAGTTCTAGTTTGAAAACGCATTTTTCAGTTTTGTTCAGCGGCTTTCTGCACTTTTTTGGGGGCCATTCAAAACACCTTTTGGACATTTGTAGGAAACCCAAACCCGTGCAGAGACAGAGAAGGTCAAAAACATCATCACTGGGGGTGTAGGGTCTCATTTGGGTGCTAAAAACACATGACTATGTTTTTTTTATTTCACCATTTTTTGGGCCCTTTTGAACACCATTTTCAGCTTTATCTCTGTTTCTGTACGAATGTTTAGATAGGATTTTTTCTTCCGTTTGAAACCCCAAAAAAATTTGGGGGTGTTGGTATTTTTGGGGTGCATCTTTCCCACACCCCGAAGCTGGTTATTTGGCAAAATTTTTCAGGCCCCACTAACGTCTAAACCCCTTTATATACATGGATATTAAAATTATACAAAAGTGTTGGATTTGCTAAATCATTACTCCCAAAAATTTTTAGTTTTTGCAGTTTTTTGGGGTTTAGTAATTGGGGTAACACACCAAACTCAAATGTCCTATGTGTCAAAGGGGTTTTTGGGGACCTCAGGATGCAAAGGGGCCCCCCAAACAGCTCCTCCGATGCACTGCCCATAGCTAGCCCCCCCTTGCAAGCTGTTTCATAATTTCAGTTAGCCCTTGAAAGGGGAAAAGAAGTATTTTTTGGATCTCAAAATTTTTTTCTGTACTCTTAGAGCCAAATTTTCTTTCCACTAAGTTATTCCCCTGTATCCCCGTTTAAATGTTATGGATGGGAATTCTAGTTCCCACTTTCCCGAAAAGGTATAAAAAAATTTAACCCGAACTCTTCCCCATAGGGCTTTTAAAGGGGGTTTTAAAGATCGGTTTGAATGAATTTTAAAAACCCAACTCACAAAAATTCGAAAGGTTTTTTCCAAAAAAAAAAAAAAAAACTAGAATTTTTTTCTGTTTGCTCCCAAAACTAGTCTTAGACTCAAAAAAAAATTTAAACCCACTTTGGTGTTTTTTGTTGGGGAAATTTTTGGAAAAAAACTGGGTTTCCATACTTACTCATTTTCCCCAAGTCTAATTTAAAAATTTTATTTTTAAATTTTTGAAAAATATTAAGCTAGAGCAATTATCAGCTGATATAAAAAATAGCAGTCTGTTCTATTACAATTTCAGCATCTCCCTGATTCTCCTAAGGAACAAGAAAAATTACAACAAAGGTTTTAAACTTGGAAACTTCTATCACGGCCATTAAAAAGAAAAAAAAAACAGCAGAGATACCCCTTGCTTTTTGCAATAATTTAGGGAAAAACCCATGGAAATCCCATCAATCGACCTAAAAATATAAAAAATTTTATTCTGAAAAAACCCCCACAATTAAAAAAAGTATTTATTTCCCCAAAAAATGGATTTTAATTCATCAAATTTGTTTTGAGAAAAGTGAAAACTGTGGAAAAATTTGGTCCCTCAGAGGATAAAACTTTCCACTCTTTATCTAACAAACATAGTCTGTCTCACCACTCCCAGCACATGAACTCTGATATTATACAGCCATCAAAAAAAGAGCGGGGAAGAAACATGCCAAATGCTACCCACATGAAGACATGCCATGGAGGGATATAAAACAATAGACTTAAGTTTTTAAAACATTGTCATAAATTTTTTCTCTTCTTTTTTCCCCCTTCCCTAAAAAAAGTTTTTTCTTGCGGTTTCAGTTATGTTATAGATCAGCCCTTATTTTCCACAGTTAGAAATATTCAAATTTTTCAAAATTATTTTTCCCCGAAATAAAAAACAAATATATAAAGTAAATTTTTTAATTCGGCATCATATTTTGGGGGTTTCAGTTTCTGGGTTTTGCTCCTAATGTAGAGATAGAATTTTGGGGGTTAATTTTTTTGTGATTTAAAATTTCCCCTTTTTTTCCTTACAGTAATTTGGGATTCCCGGAGAAAGAACAATCTGCAAAAATTTTCAAATTAAACCCGTATTCATTTTTAAAACAATTTAATGTGGTTTTTAACCCTAACCTTTTCCCCTACCAAAAACTATGGGGCTCTTTACGTTTTTGGTTACCATGATCTAAAAAAAACTTCAAATTTTACCCCATTTAGAGCCGGCCTTTAATTTCTCTTTTTATCCCAACCCCAGGGCCCTTTAAATTTAAATTTAAAAAAATATGGGTTGGGTTTTATTCAAAAAAGGGGACAAAAGAAATAATTTTGGGGTTGTCATTTAACCCTTTAAAAGTTTTTATAAAACAAATATTATTTATTTGCTGGGAAAAAAGCTACCTTTTCAAATCGTTTTTCCTTTTTTTCCAACTACAAAATCGAAAATTCAAATCAAATCAATTTTGGAAAAAAAACAATTTATTTCCCTTATGGTTGAATTTCCTATAACAACATTACTATATGGTTTGCCAAAAGTTCACAAAAACACCAATCTCACGCATATGAGACCTATCATCTCGGGCATGGGCTTCCTCATAGAACCAATATGTGAGTGGTTAGATAGTATATTGAAACCAGAACTACAAAAAACTCCTCGATTTTTATAGGAAACTCATGATGTTATATGTAATTTCAAACACAAGATCTGGTCATCTAATTTAACATGGCTCTGCTGCGACATGGAATCCCTCTAAACCTGCATCCTTTCATATGTAACTGTTAGAACTGTTACATTCCATCTAAGTAAATACAGTCAATTTAATTATGAACAACAATACTTTATCATTCTGTTTCTCAAATTTCTCATGAGACATAACTTTTTAATGTTTAATGAAGTGATCTATTTACAGAAAAGAGTGGTCTCAATAGGGGCCAAGTTTTCTCCACCCCTGGCCAACTTGGTCATGGAGTGGTGGGAGGCTATTCACATCTATTCCGATCTGAATTCTATTTTGGGTGTGCTCTTAGCCTCTAGACTTCATGAATGGAAATTGATACAAGGTGGCACCTCAATTCCACACTCATAATTGGAATAATTTCTGCATACTATGCGATGAAAAACTATGTTTGTTTCTGTACAGCTTCTTTGGGAACAAACGTGCAGAAAAGTATGCTGAAATAATTAAGAAACCGCTTAAAGCATATGAACAACTTTGTGGCAGAATGTCTACAATGTAAATTAGATATCAAGGTTGTTGGAACTCCTACATGATGGTCGATTACTGCAATTTTTTGCAACAACAGATACTCATAAGATCAAGAGAGAGTACATGAGGCACTTCTAGCAACATTATGTTGAGTTTCAAGAGTGAACACAAACGTTTGAAATAGATATATTATATATATTTGCTATAGTAATAGTGAATCTAAGTTGTTTTTACTTTTTTTAAATATTAAAATGACAATGTAGATCACATATATGGGGACAATAACTTTTTCAGTATCAGGAGCATAGCTAAAGGCTCATGGGACCTGGTACAAAACTTCAGCTTGGGCACCTAACTCCTGAACAGTGACTGTGGACCACAACTTTTTAATAACAGGTTCCCTACTTGGTGTGACATATGTATATAGTATAGTGTGCCACAAAAAATTATTTCTTCTTAAAAGAATTGTCCAATAGAAGAAAATTTATTTGAAATGGGGACAAAAGGCAGAAAAAAAGAAAAACAGGTTATAGAGCCAAAGCATCTGCCCCCTTTTGCCGTCTCCTCCCTCTCCAGAAAAAAAATCTCTGTGGGGTGAACAGGTAAAAAAAATACAATTGTGCTTTTTGGGGTTCAGTTTATGTTATATTTTACACTGAACAGTTGAATTGATGTTATCTCTATTCTGTGGATCAATAAGTATACAACGACCACATGATCACTCCATGCACCACTATGTTGTAGCTAACACCAGTATAATGTTTTTGATCAAACCAGTATACTTAGACCATATAACAGTATACACAGACTAAATAATACCGCCACATATCACTACCACATAGTGACTAACACCATATTGCCAAATAACAATATGCAAAGACCAAATAAAAACGCACATATCACTACTATCTAATGACTAATGCCACTACTGTTACTCATCAAATAAATATACCAAGATCAATATTACCAATAACAATAATACTCAAAAGCCAAATACTACCACCACATCATCCCCATATCATCATGATAAAGTGAATAATTCCATCATACTGTTAGTGGATATAAGTCAGTACACTAAGACTAATATTTCCATATAGTGGTAGATACCAGTGTACACAGGCGCTCTGCTTACATTTAAGTGTGTACACTAAGACCAATATTACTACTGTACAGTGAACATAGAGTGTTAGATACAAGTTGTACACAGGCACTTTGCACACATATTAGTGATTACACTCCAGTTATATCACATGATTCACAGGTGACGTCATCTATGATTGGTATTGTTTTCCTTTCTTCTCCATCTGGTCCAGACCGCCATGATAACTTGTCCCGGCCATGGCTCATCCCTGCAGAATTTACAACAAAAACACCTGAGACTCCTCATCTTTCCATCATCTTCCCACCTGTGCTGCCACCTCCGCCATTGTACAATATCCCTATCCAGAGTACGCCAAAAAGTAATGATAACCACCTTGGTGCCCTGGTAGTTAGGTAGGTAGGACCCCTGATAGCTAGGTATATGATCCCCAAAGTAGGTAGGTAGGTATATAGCCTTTCAGCAGGTATATAGTTATATAGCCCCCATTAGGTAGTTATATAGGCCCCTTTTAGTAGATTGGTGTATAGGACCCTTAGGTAGGTATATAGGTTCTCCCAGTAGATAGGTAGGTATATAAGGCCCTATGGTAGGTATATAGTTATCCCCCGGTAGGTATGTATATAGTCTCCCCAGTAGGTAGGTAGGTTTATAGGCTCCCTCTAGGTAGATATATAGGCCCCTCAGTAGGTAGATATTTAGGACCCCCAGAAGATACGTAGGTATAGAGGGCACCCAGTAAACATATAGACTGCAGTAGGTAGGTAAATAGATCCACTCTGGTAGGCTAGTAATTATATAGCCATCCCCCGTAGCTAGGCATATAGGGTTCTCCCAATACATGGGCATATAGGGTCCCCAGTAGGCAAATAAGTACATAGGGCCCCCCTTAAGTAGGTAAATATATTTATGGTTGAAAAAAGACTTATGTCTATGAAGAGCTGGATGAAGGAAGAGGATAGGACATTCTTAATATTAGTTTCCCCTACTGTTGAAGACTTGTAACTCATAAGGCTAGTACCAATCTGCCCTAAATGAATATTTAGGGCCACATGTATGAAAACGATATAGGTCTAAAACTAACTTTTTTGCCCATAGGTTCCTATGGGCAAAAAAGTTAGTTTTAGACCAAAACCGTTTTAATACATGTGGCCCTTAATTTCTGCTCAGAAAATTGGCATCAAACTGGATCTAATATTTTATATGGCTACATAGGTATTTTTTTTTTAGTTTCAGGTAGTTATATAAGTCTTTCTTGAAACCTTCAACTGTTCTTGATATGACTGGCTCCATAGAAAGGCTATTCCACAGATTGAAAGTTTTCATGGTAAAGAAGGCTTTTCTCCTCTTGAGGCTGAATTCTTTTTTATCTAGGAAGGAAGGGAATGTGTGAAAAAAGAGTGATTGGCCACATTCATGATGAGACATTCAGCAAACATTTGTTTGTTGAAGTGGCTGTAGACTGAAGAAAGGTTTAGAGAAATAGAGGTAACGCTTGGCTGTGTAAGATTAACACTGGTCTGTTTAAATGCCCCATGGTGTGAATTACCAAGAACAAATGCTTAAAGAGAACCTGTCACATAGTTTATGCCCCCCTGGCTGAGGACAGCACAAGCTAGTGTCAGACATGTTGTTTCCAGTGCTGTGTCCCTTATTCTGTAAGATGCTGGAGTTTTCGTGTATTTAATGCTCAAATCTGCAGTTTTCAGCCAGAAGAGTCATTCGAAGAGTCATTCAAAGAGTTAGTGTTTTTCAAACCCTGCCCACTTGAGACAGCCCCGCCCACCTCAACTGATAAACCTATTACTTTGAATAGGTAGAAACATGTGAATAACTGTCAGTGGATGGGGCTAGCCTTCGGTGGGCGGGGCTATCACCTGCTCATTAATAAGATTTGAGGGGTAAATGCTCTAAAACTGTTGTATCTTACATAATAAGGGTCACAGTGCTGGGAACAGCAGGTCTGACACTAGCTTGTGCTGCCCTCAGCAAGGGGGGCATAACCTATGTGGCAGGTTCCCTTTAAAATAGTAATTACAGGCAAAAATACAGACAGATCTGTCCTGGATCTAGTTAATTCCAGCAGCAGGGTTTTATGACTGCTCACTGATTATATGATCACTGGGACCAACTAGTGACACTACTGCTTCCTCTATTGCAGGCATCCTCAAACTGTGGCCCTGTTGTTGGGGGAAACAAACAACTCCTTCAATTTCCCCTCGGGTTTTTAAAATTCTAAATGAAAAAAATTATGGGTTTCATGATTTTCAGATTATTTTAAATTCAATGATGGGAGTTGTAGTTTACCAGGCTGGGGGGGACCCCCATTTTAAAAGGGATCCCCGGGTTTCTATTGCACATGTGTCAAACTCAAAGCCCACAGGGCAAATGCGGCCTGCCACATCATTTTATGTGACCATAAAGGCCCCTTTTGAAAACAACAGGGAAAGGAAAGGTTTAAAAGCCCAAAGATAAAAGAAAGGAAAATTTCTTCCCCTACCTCTAGTGCTTGGTGGGATGGGCCCAATTTTGGAGGGGGGAAAGCTATGGCACACCCCTCCACACCGCTTAGTAAAGCAACTTGCGGGATAGTGTTAAAAGTTCTGTCGGGCCCTTTTGTAGGAAAACCTAGCCACCCCACAACAAACCTTTGAGGACAACCATAATGCTGATGTGGCCCTTTGTGAAAATAAGTTTGAAAATTTTGCTTTTTTTGCTTCCCAAATTTGTTTCATTAATTAAACATATTTAAAAAAAAGAAAAAGAGGGACAGAAATGAAAGGGATTGCCAAAGAAGGGTTTTAAAAATAAAATTATATATAAAACTTTAGCCACATGAAATCATGCTTATTTACAGAAAAAAAATGTCCCCCGGGTTTTCTGGAAAAAGAGGTTTTTTTTTTAAAATTTTAAAAGAAAAATAAAAAATAATGGCGGGAAAATTTAAAGGCACCAGGGAGACCATGTGGTCTCTTTTTCCTAAAAAGACAAAATTTATTTTAACCCCTAAGCTTGAAAAAAACAATTTTTTAAATTTCTGTTTTGGAATAATTTACACCTTGAAACCCCCCTGCATTGTGTGATTGAGTGGGAAAATAGTGTTTGATCAGCTGTTAAATTAACAATAAGCAGCATGCTACACCTGGATGCTCCACTAATGAGCACACATAACAGCTGGCCATGAATTTCCCCCACTCTCAAAAAAAAAAAAAAGGGGTTGTTGAAGCAAAAAGGCTGTTTTTTCCCAAAGGTCTTGTCTTTTGGTGAGATATTTAACGGGTACAAAAAACCCAAAAGCCAATCTGCTGTTTTTTAAATTTTTAAATTTTTTTAAAAGGTCTTAAAATATGTGAATGTTGTGGATATTGAAAAAGTACCCAATGGTCTTTACTTGTTGCGTTTTTTACTTCTTTATGAGAAGGGGATAAAAATTCAAAAAGTATTTAAGTTTTTGTATGTCTAAAGTTTTTTCAAAATTTTAACAGAAAACAAAGTCAAGTGTAATTTGTTTTCTTGGTGTTTGTGCTAAAAAAGGAGTTTGCTAAGAAAAGGGTACCTATACCCTTTTTTTATTGGTTCTGGGGGACCCTCACTGTGCAGTTATCTTTATTTTGAAGGTATTAAATTTCTGTTTGGATACCAAATTTTTTTTTTAAGTTTTCTTATGTCTTTGCTTTTTTTTTAACCCCTTAAAGGGTTTTTGGCCCCGTTTTAATTTTGAGTGGGTCCTCCAAAAATTGGGGATTTTAATCCCCTTTTTCCCAAAAAAATATGTCATTAAAAAAAAAATTTAAACATGTGAGAATAAGCCCTTTCCCTTTCATGCCCCTTTGGGGGTTTTGTGTTTAAAATTAGATATGGGGGGTGACAGAAGGGTGATTTCCCGGCGCGCCCTTTTCCCGGGTTTTCATTTTTATTGACGGCAGGGAAAAATGAATGAGCTTTTGAAAAGGGGGTGGGGGGAAAGAAACTATTATCTTTTGTAAGAGAATTTCCCCTGGTTGAAAATAAATTAAATTTTTTAAACATGGGAGAGGCCCACCCGCAACCCCTGCTCAGCCCCCTCCCTTTCTCCATGCGCCTGAATGAAAACATGCTGCCGCTGAGGTTATCTTTTCCTTTGGGGCACAGGAAAAGGGAGAAATTTTAAAAAGGGTAGATTAGCTTTTTTGCAAAAAAAACAGTTCCGGGTCTGTGGATTTTAGCCAAAAAGTGTTTGCCAAAAACCCGATAAATAAACAAGGGGGTGGTGGGGGGTGGAAAAAGATGGGGCATCAAGGGGGGTAAATTTTTTTTTTTAAAAAACAAAAAAATCAAAAACCCCCTTTTTTTAAAACCCCAAAAGGGGAGGGAATCAGCCTGTTTTGGTAAGGAAATCATTCTTGGCCCAAAAACCCCCCTTTAAAGGGCCTAGCATTTTTTTTCTTTATTGACGGTTTAGCTTATCCCTACCCGCCCTTCCCAAAGGGGCCTTTAAATTTTTTTTTTTTTCCTACATAAATTTGGCTTTTATTTTGCAGGATAAGATTAAATTTTTTTAAAGGTGTAATTTTTCCCCGTACCTTTGAATTTTACTGGGGAAAAAAGGAAAAAAAAATTCCCACGCGATCCCCCTGCCAAAAGCCCTTACCGGCAACTTTTTATTTTTTAAATTTGGGGAAAATAAGTAATTTTGATGGAACAAACCCTTTTTTATAATATTTATTTAATTGTATAATGTCCCGGGTCTGTAAAACAGAACCCTTTGGGAAAAAAACCCCAAAAAGGTGCCAAAAATTCCCAAAAATGTAAAAAGAGTGAGCCCTGAAGCTATAGGTCAATAAGATTAACTTCTATTGTATGTAAAATATTTTAAGATTTTCTAAGATTTACTATCCTGGAGTATGTCAGTTAAAAAAAATCCTTTTAACTCACCCCAAAAAGGCTTTTATGGGGGTCAGTCCTGGCAAAAATAATCTGAAACAGTTTTCTATGAAGAGTTTGAAACCCAAAACAGACCTAAAGTAAGGGGGGGGGGTTTTTTTTTGGATGTTTGTTTATCTAGAATTTTTCCCAAAACCCCTCTAGTAACGTGCCAAAATAAAAGATTTGGTTTCCCCAAACTGAATATAAATGTGCTAATGTTAAAATATTTGTAAATGGGTTCTGTCACGGCGCACGTTTATGCTGTTGAGGAGCAAGGCGCTGTAGGGATTACTCCCTCTGGCTTGTCGACACACCCTGGGAGAGGCCTGGTGGGTTTAGCCTAGGAAAGAAATCTCGGCTTCCCACTCAGGTCAGAAGCTGTGTTAAACAGGCCCTTTGGAGGGGCCTAGGGGTTGGGACCAAT
>JAODAL010035085.1:17500-43385 GCA_025379985.1 Phyllomedusa bahiana | reverse complement strand
GGATCTAAGCGTTCCTGTTGTATTCAGTTTAAGAAAAAAGCTTTTTTTACAATAAAAAATACCACTTAATTTTTGGTTGCTCATTTTTTTGCGCAATTTAGTCCGGGGTTAATTAAAAGCGTTTTTCTGCTGTGTGGTCACTAAAAGAAACTTTTTTTTTAAACCCCAAAATTTAGAAATTTTAAATGTGCATAATTCATAACCAAAGGGTTTAATTAATTAAAAGTTTTTCTTTGTTGTGTTCCGTAAAATAACGCTGTTTTAAAGCTCCAAAGCTGGTAATTGTTGGCAGAAATTTCTTTTGCGCAATTTAACCCAAAGGGGTTAAAATAAGTATTTTTCTGCAGTTTATTTAGAAAAAATAAGTTCTTTTTCCCGCCAAAGAACAAATTCTGTGGCATAATTCATTCGAAGGTTAAATTAACCCTGTTTGTGTTTTAATTTCAGTAAATTACGTGTTTTTAACCCACATACAAGTAAATTTTTTGTCCATTTGTGGAGCGCAAATTATATCCAAGTGTTCCCCAAAGCTTGTTAGTGGGTTCATTTGGGTCAAAAATAAGGGTGTGTATTTTCATTACAGTATCTTCATAAAAAGGTCTGAATTTTTAAACAAACGTATGTCAAAAAGGAGGGGGCAGGTTTCCTGCAGTGGCAGGGGCAAAAATTTCCCTGGAGCGGGGCCCGGGTGCAGCAAGAAAAGGGGAAGTCGCAAGCACGGTCACTTGGGAGGCAGAAAGTGGTGTCATCTAGGGCCGTGTGTTGTTCAGAACCAATGGTTCTTGATTGGTTTGATAGGTCACCCACCCTCCCAGATGCATCTGCCCCCCAGCCAAGAGTCGGTGGGAACGTCAGACACAACCCTTGTTGGTTGGGCCCCGGGAGCGGGTCAGGGGCCCCTCCCCTGCCCTAACCGCCTTGTCCCACCGGTTCCCTCAGCCAGAGATTATTTTGGGTTGGGTCCCGGGCCACTATTAGTGAGGAAACAGTTTGGGAGGGCAGTCGCGTACTTGGCAGCAAAGAAGTGGGGCCCAAATTTCTCTGTTTCATGCAGTAGGCGGCAAAGTATAGATGGGGAGGTGGATGGGAGGTAGTTGTGGGGGGGTCACCTCTGCTTTCCCAAAGCCGGTGAGAGGACGCAGTGCGATAAAAACACAAATAGATGATGTGTACCCGGACCCCCTTTGGGGAGCGGGTGAGGCAAGGGCTTATCATCGTCGGAGAAGAGGGGTCGCTTGCGCGTAGGTGCGGTGCACCCAGAAGTGGGTTGTGTGGCGTGAGTCACGGGTAGAACGTGTGAGGTCGGACCCAAGGGGCCCCACGGGTAGAAAACCCGTTTCGAGGCCCAAAAGAAAGTGCGGCACAGGGGTCAGCGAGGCAGCGGGGGCAGTGTCACTCAGTGCGGAGCGTTGGCGAAAAAAATCAGATATCGGTGGTGTGGCAGTTCTTTGCAAAGACACCGGAGGGCTGAATAGGGGTTAGTGAATTGTGGGCAGAAAGTGAAGCGTGGCCAGGGAGCTAACGTTGGCACCCGACCCTGCGTCAACACTTGCAGGTCACCATCCGGTGGCGGGGAGAAACGTGGCTCTTTTGTGGTGGCCCACCCTGCCCGCAGCAACAGCAGCAGCAGCGGCCCGTGGCACACTGCCTTGAAACAGTAAAGCTCCACCACCTCTGCAGAAGGAGTGTTTCTCTTTTTTCCCCATCATCTCCCAGCCCGATGCCCCTGTCTGCTACTCTGGCGCCGCAGTGTTCAACGAGGCGATTGCAAAGAACAACAGTATGCGTCCAAAAACCATGTAAGGGCAGAAGTGACCGTGCTCTGTCCAAGTTGTTGGTACTGCAGTCCCTCCCTTTAAAAAGGGTGGACTCTGACCGTTCAGGAAACTAATGGTTGTGCGACCCAAATTGGGAGTTCCAACCCGTATTTTTTTTCCAAAAAAGGAGAACCCTTCTTAATTGTAGAACAGAAGGTGGGCCAGTCCTTGAGTTTCGGTTTGTTAAGGTGCACGGCAGCGCGGATGTCTGGGCTGTAATCGGTAGGGCCAGTACATGCCTTTAGGCCCCATGGTGAATGTGAAACAATTTTGACAGGAGAGCCGCTTTTCCCCTCCATGTTGTAAAAATGCAGCTCCTGCCCCAAGCCCGCCCCCCTCCCCTCCCAAAACCCACCATCCCAGCCCCCAAAAAGTACTGCCCCATCAAAACCCAGTGTGGGCACAGCGGTTTTACACGTTCTACCCGGGTTCCCTCGGCGAACGAGTGACACGGGGAAAGGAATTCCGCGTCATGCAGCAAGAAATCGAGTGTGGCTTTCTCCGCCCCAACTGCAAATCGGAACCATGGGGACGGACAAGGGAGGACATGGGGTTCCCCGCTGCACGAGGAGGGAAGGTCCATGCGCCCCGCTGGCCACGTGTTCAATCTGTTGTTCCACCCATCTTCAAGGTTTGAAAATGGGGCCGGAAATGTGCTGCATTATCCATTCTGCAAAACCAGGAAACCCTCCTTTAGTTGCAGCAGCAGAACGGCCCCCCCAAAACACCGTTTGCGATGTTTTTCCACCGTTGGAATTCCCGCCTGCACATGTTGGAAGACTGTATGAAAAAGAGAAAAGGCTTTAACGATTTTTTTATGTCCCGGCAGCAGGGTACCCCTGGTAAATTTATGTCAGCCCGTGCGTCAGCGTGACACTGCGTTTGCTGAGGCCCTTGGGAGGCACGTTATTTGTCAGTCGCCCGGATACGGGATGAATAATGTCATTCCACTGCTTCATGTCCCGGAACAGATGCGAAAAATCTGTTTGGTAGGGGTGGAGACGTGGCGACTACATCTCGCGGCCACATGAGTCCGGTGGGGACGAATGGGGGGGAGGAGGACGAGAGGAGGGGAATTGGAGCAGAAGCTTGTCTGGTCAATGGTGGATTTTTACCAGGGACAGAGGGAGGAGCAGGAGCAGCTGGAGGGGTAGATGGAGATGAGGGCGAGGGAGAGACCCGCAAGCACGTGGCAATTTCAGTGGAGTGGGGGCAGGGGGCCCTGGTCACTTGTGAGATGGCCCGCAGATGCGATTTGCCCGGCTAGGCAGCCCCAATAGTCAGATCCCCGGGGAGGGATGACTTCTGTCCCACCCTATTGGCCCCGCTACCCGGGCCAAAATGGGAGCTTTTTCCCGTGCTGAGAGGGGGGACAAACTCAAAAAATATGGGAAATCCTCCCTAGTAGTTGGCCGCTGCCTATGTGCGGCATCGTCCCTCCTCTGAAGGTCTGACCCGGGGGGGTTTTTCAGCGTCAGTACTACTGCCCGGCGCTGGGGGAAGTGGAGAGGGAGGAACAGTACAAATCCATTAGCAGCAACTAAGTGGAGTCACTGATGGCAGCTTCTTTTACCCGCCCAGTGGGAGGGCAGTCGCCAGAAACAGCGCAGGACCCGGAGCAGTCCCCCAAACCAACAGGTGGTGGCTTATTGGAAGCCTCTGCCCCCCCTAGTTAGAAGATCCCCTGGATACTGGACAGCCAAACTGGATGTGTGGCCGAATTGCGGGTTTGCAGTGGAGAAAAACTGTCCTGCCCGGCCCGTGTGTGGCACAGGGGGTGTTCGTGCGGGGGGCCATCGTTACCCCAAGGAGAACCCGCTTTTCCACAGGAAATTGGAAGACTGACCCTTTTTCAAAATGACCAGGCGTGGACGGCCCCCGGGTTTCCACACACCAACCCTTGGGGTCAGAATTTCTCAGCCATGACGCCTCACCCCAAACTGTGGAAAATGAGTTGGGGCAAACTACCGCCCCAGCCACTATTCTGATGCCGCCACCGCCTGATGCCACACATTGTGACAGTTTTTTCCCATCCGCCCCCAACCATTTTACCAGGGTGGTATTGCACCCCCCTCCCACTGTGTCATTGTCCCCTCTTTGACCTATGCTGCTGCTGCTGTTGCTGGTGCCGTGACATCCCACTGTGTATTGTGCCACTCTTGACCTATGTGCTGCTGGTGCCCTCCCCTCTGTCATTGTGCCACTCTTTGGCCTACCCCTGTTTTTCACCTCCAAAATGTCATTGTGCCACTGTCTGCCTCTGCTGTGCCGTGCCCTAAAACACTCTGTCTTTGGGCCCAACCTGGGGCCCTACCGTTTTTGTACCCCCCAGAATGTCATTGTGCCCTTTGACTAATTTTGCTGGGCTGCCCCCGTCACCTCCACACTCTGTAATCATGTTGCCCCCTGAGCCTCAGTTTTTTTTTTTCCGCTGTCGTCGCATGACTTTATAGGCAAATTTCCCCGCTTCAGTTTTTTGGTCAGTTTTGCCTTTAAGTGCCAGGGAATTTTATGGGAAAGCGATTCTAAGAGCGGGGGTGTCTCTGTGTGTAATACAAAAAAGACAACATTTTTTTTTTAGAAAAAACCAAGCTCCTTCTGCATATTTTAAAACGGGACAACAGTTACAGCACCCCGCAGGGTTGGCAGCCGGAAAAAAGTGTTTTTTAACGTATTATCCCCAAAAATTCGGACCGAAACTAATTTTTTCGGAAATTCGTCGAAGCCCAATCGAATTTTTGGAAAAATTTGCCATCTCTAATAATAATATTAAATTCCAAATTTAATTTTCTAAGACTCTTGGAAAATGAAAGCGGTGACTGGGTAGAACTTGTACATTTGTATCTCCTGTCTGACCCGGCTCACAGCTTATGCCTGTTTCTCAATCTTTATTATTAAAGAGAACTGTCAAAAGTTTTTGCCCCCCTGCTGGGACAGCACAAGCTAGTGTCAGACCTGCTGTTTCGCGCGTGTCCTTATTCTGTAAGATGCTGGAGTTTTTGTGTATTTAATGCTAAATCTGCAGTTTTCAGGGAAAGTCATTAAAGATCCTTCAGGTGTCGTTTTTTTTCCAAAACCCCCCCCATCTGAGGCTAGCCCCCCCACCTCAATGTTAAACCCCATTCCCTTTTAAAAAGGGAAAAAAACATGTGAATAATGTCAGGGGGGACTAGCCTTTGGTGGGGGAGCTAACACGCTATGAAAAAGATTTGAGGGGCAAAGTTAAAACTCCAATCTTAATAATAAGGAGCCAGCGCTGGGAACGCGGGTCTGAACTCCCGTGCCCCCCCAGAAGGGGGGCATAATCTATGTGACGGGTTCCCTTTAAAGACATTTATCGTTAGTTGAGTGACAGTTTAAACAGTAGATTGCATATATTACACAATGTTAAAGGCAGGTTTAGAAAGTAAAAAAACTAATTACAATGTGCCCATATCAAAATTTGGGGAAATAGCAGTCAGTCAATATGAAAATAGCACTGCTGCAGTGTTTCCATCAGGGCTACAGATGCCATCCTCAGCCCTGCACTATTTACTTCATGTTCTTTATGAAAATGAATAATGAATTTGCAATGTGAATGACGAATAGTTGAAAAAAAATGGCCAGATAGCACTGGGAGATGGGATACAATGGTTAATCCAAAAAGGTATTTTGAGGGAATTAGGTGGCACTGTAAACATTTTTAGAAGCCACTTCTATTCCACCATGTTTCTGGTTGCATTCAGACTGCAATAATACATCTCTGTACAAGAGCCATACATATCTTTTTTTTGCCAAGAACTGGATTGGATTCTTTCTGAATAGGATTAGATCCCATGAATGTAGCATTATCAGGGCAATGTATCCATCACAAAAGAACCTTGACTGTTACAGAGGCAGAAACACTAAACTTAGCCAGTCAGATTGTCTTTTTGAACTGCAATACCTGACAGAACCACAACCAAAAGTGTGGTGCTATGCCTGATAAACAATGAAGGGCATATGACATACCAACCCTTTAGTCAAGTGACTGGCAAGGGTGCTATAATTCAGACCTTAATTATTTTATTATTAATGGCCTATCTAAATAATCCCAAACTTACTTGGCCCACCGTCTCCTTTTCAGAAAAAAAGTTAGTACCCCCATTACAATCTATCTTATTTAAATAAACAAACAGCAAGATGCAGCAAACAGTGGTTATTATACACCTTTGGGTCATTCCAGTAGCCCACCGGGGGAGGGGGGGATTATTATTATTGCATTTTTTAAAGTCATTAATTCCAGGGCGCTGTAGAAACAAAAGGGTTTGAATACATGACATGAGACCAGGACAATACAGTATTAGCACTAAATAACAAACTGATACAGAAGGTGAGAGGACCCTGCCCACAAGAGCCTACAATCTACAACGGAGGAGGGAGGGGACAGAAGGTGAGGGACAGAGATGTTTGTATTATGGTGTAGGAGCAGCAGGTTTACTTGGAAATGTTGGTCTATCCGTGGAGATGGGTTTTCACATTACTTTTGAAAGTTGTAAAAGTGGGAAACAGTTGTGTAAGGAGTTGACTAGAAGAGAGCAGAGAAGAAGGTCCTGTGAAGAGCGGAGATTGCGTGAGATGAGATATCTGGAGATTCAGGCAGAGATGTGTGGAGTGGAGAAGTTATGGAGAGACTTGTAGGTCATGGTTAGTAACTTGAACATACTGTAATTCTTTGGGCAATGGATAGCCAGGGAAGAGACTGGCAGTGGAGAAGCGAGGAGAGAGGTGCATCAGCAGAGTTGAGGATGGTATTGAAGGGGAATCTTTATCAGCCACTTCGGACAGCGCGGGTCTATCCTAAGAACAGGCTACTATTTTAATGCTGGGTTGTGTTTATTGGGGGTTCAAGACAACTGGGTTCATATTTTATGATATATTTGATTAAAACAGACATTGTACAATTAGTAAAGTTCAATACAAGTCGCTGTACCCACATCCATGAAAAGCCCTCAAGACAGCATTGTAGTACTTCAGGGCCACGTTCACTGACAATGTGATATTTGACTTTAGTTCATTCACAAAAAAATGCTTGTTTTCAATCACTAAAACATAACTTTTAATTACCATCAATGAAAATATTTTTAAGTACCAAAACTATATCTAAACATCTATATTGTTTCTCTCAATTTTTTTCTTTTTTCGTCCCGTATATAGGACCAAACAAAATGAACAAAGAGTGTCCTAAATTTGGCCACCTATATATCTAGGGATCCAAAAATATATGAACGTATACACATTTACATATAAATGGAGGTAATATATACCACTCATGTGACCTTACGCAATATGGGGTCGCCGGTGACTTGGGATCTTCGAATATTTCAAGGAGTAAGGCATATATTGGGAGAAATAAAGGAATATTAATGCCCACAAAAAATAGATATATTTTTCCCCTATATCTCTTTTCCTAACAGGCAGGGAAGGTCAACCCAAAAAGGGTACCCCCATCTCTCGATGGCTGACCCTACTTGTACCTTATGGGATAAAAGAGACATACATAAAAAAGCAAAAAAAAAATTCTTGATCTTCTTTCTGCACGTTTCCCTGTCAAGTAACGGTTCATCAGGGGAAATTGACAGAGGTCTATATTAGCCTTAAGATGAAGATAATGATAATGATAATCTTAGTTGAGAATTGATAGGGACGATCCTGATGCTTCAGCGTCTCCCAAACAGACCCATGTCTAGTAGATGCTGCTGTATTCAATTGGTTAAATGGCCGGGTCTCAGTAACAGCCGTTACCTTCTGAATATGGAGCAGACTCAGCCAGTGAGCCTGCTCCATTCTCCCTTAACCAACAACATTACATAAATGTATGTCATGTATCAGCAAGGAGTTAAAATGTATTAAGCAACTCCACCTGTGTTTCCAGCCTGTAACAATTGTATGTTAACAATCTCTGCATTGATTAGGGCATAATCCCATGATGTGGTAAAACTTCAGAAAACAAAGTGCGTGATGTTTTGCCTTGCAGTAGTTGTCCAGATGGTTTTTACAGATATAACATGCAGAATACACCACAACTGTGTAATAACCAATAAGATGATGGATAACAGAAGCAACGTGAAGCCTTTAAAAAATTTTTGGAAATGTTAACGGCAAAACTGGTAACCACTAAGCATTATTTTGGGCTTAGCCTACATTTGTTTGCGTCCCTTTGTATTGCATGGGGATAGTTTAAAAACAGTCTTTGGTGGCTTGCCTGTGTTATAGGAGTCTCCTTCTCCTTCCACATGTTGTTTCCTTAATTCAATTCAACTCTCTCTCTCCTCTGGTGCTGGTATGTTTTTTTTCTATTTGGTGCTTGTCCTGACCTGGCTTCTCTCAGTCTCTTACTGGAAGGGGAAAAAACCTCTCTCACTCTCAACTGTCTCTGCTATAACGGCTGCCACCTACTGACTCCTCCTCCCGATTTTCCCCAGGTTTTATTTCTTCCTGTTCTTTCTCCCTATGCTTTGGTGCCACCTATTGTTTGATAAGGAAATTACCAGCTCCAGGTTTACAATGATGCTATGCTATGATTAAGGGCACCTGATGCCTGAAATGCGTAAGCATCTGTGTGTTTGTCATGTTTTAGACATGGAATAAAATAATATTTTTAAGCACGACGCTGGACTGCCTCTCCTTGCTATCTATCTTTGGTTGACTCACAAAGTCCGTACAGTCTCCATACTGGAGAGACGGTATATTTTTGTTTTGTTACTAGTTTTATAACCGCACCATGTGAGTACACCTTCAGGGTATCACTAGTGTAAAGATTATGGAGTGTTTGAAGAAATGACTTGAGATGTGGCAGTCACACATATGTCCACACTCCATAAGTGTGAAAAGGACTTTTGTGCACTAGTATTATTCTTTAACTACAGAGTGCAAATATATGATGCAACAAGGCTCAGAGTATTTATAATCTCATCCTATCTTTACAGTCTGTGTAATAGTTTGCTTCAGTGACAATATAACGAATTATTATTATTATTGCAGAATGTTATTCCATGTTTTTTTTGACGACTTCTGACCCTGTATAAATACACATATACATACCTAGACTTCATCACACCATAAATATTGCTAAAAAATAAATAAATGTTTCCTAAAACTATTTTCCACTCCCTGTGTTTGCTTGTAAGATTCTGTGTTCTTATCAGCAAACTTGTAAAGAGTAAAGTGTTATTTTTTCCATGACCAGACTCTGAAGCTTTACCATTGTTTAATGAACTTTGCAGCAGAAGTGGCATGTACATTATTGGACAGCACTTAAAGCGTGGTGGTACATAACAGAATACTATGACAGTGATCTGGGATATCCTACAGGGTAATGCTTGTATATTTGTTAAGGGAATATAGGGTTTGTGTGCTCCCATAGGAGTACTTCAGGTAGCCATGGTGCAGATACTTTAACAACAACTTTGTTATCTATAGTTAACTGAACAGTTCTATATTGATTTTCCTAAAAGAGTCAATAGCTCTAAGTCAGTGGTGCACATAACATTATAGGAGCCTTAGATGTGGCCCCAGGCCAGGATAGCCGCCAGGATAGCCATCAGGAATCTCAGCGAGCCAAAGTGTAACGAGCGGCGCGCAGGACGTTCCCCGGGCTGCGGGCTCCGCTCGCTCCCCGTCCCCGTCTCGTGTGCCGCGGGCGAGTGGCGGTTCGGTCCGTGGCCCGGTCCGTGGCCGCGCTGTCCCGACACGGTACATAACAGCTTACCTGACCCGCTCCCTGGACTCAAGGCTCCGCGCTCGTCACGGCCGTGGGCGCGCTCCCGTCACTAAGGCGCGCGCGCGCCAGTCTTACTCTCTCTTATAAGGGCCAGGGCGCGGTAATTGCTGGTTACCGGTCACTGGCCCTATATATTTGCCTCCCGACTCACGGCAGTCCTCTGCCGGATCTATTAGTTCCTACTGTGCCTTAGAGAAAGACGTCTTCGTCCTTGTTTGCCTATACCGTGTAACCTGACCCGTCTCGTCCTGTTTCCTGACCACGAACCTCTGCCGCCTGTCCTGACCTATTGCCTGTCCCTGACACGCCTCAGCCACACGATTCTGTACCTCGCTTACTCCTTGGCTACACCGCAAGCCAAGTAACGCCAGTGGAAATGACCTGTAGTTATCCGCCGCAGCAAGTCCATCCCGGCTTTGCGGAGGGGCTCTGGTGAAAACGGGTTTCTACTTAGATTCCGTTCCCTGGGCGTGTGGGCTATCCACCATCGCTTGCGTTTGTCCCACCAGCGGAAATCAATACCACTGCCGTTACAGTAAGATCCGGCCATGGATCCGCCAAGGTGACCTCTGCCTGGTGGATGCGGACATTGCCGCAGTCGTCGGCAACAGTCACGTCACAAATTGCGCAACATGGCTCTGCAGTTGACCAGTTTGACGCCATGTCTACAGCAACTCCTGGGAACCAGCAACTCCATCTGTGTCTACACCGCTCCGTCGCCCTCGGCCGCCAAACGGTGGGTCCTAAGGCTTCGTTTTACCGCTACCGTCAAGTTTGAAGGGGACTCCAAGCAGTGCCGAGGCTTCATCACTCATTGCCATAATGCACATTGAATAATGGCGGAAACCAGTTCCCTGCGGGAGCGTTCTTAAAGTGGCTTTCGTGGTCAGCATGCTTTTCACGAAGGCCTTAGAACTGGGCCACACTCTGTGGGATCGGGAACGACCCTGTGACAACGGATCTGCAGTCCTTCCTCCAGGAAGTTCGCAGTGTTTTTTGAGGAACCGGCCGGGGCAATCCTACGCGGAGGACTGCCCTCTCACTCGTGCCAAGGGAGATCGTCGGTGGGAGATACGCAGTTGCAGTTCGCACACTAGCCTCAGAGTTATCCTGGAACGAGGCTGCTTGTGCGCTACACTTTAAAAGGGGTCTTCGAGTAGGATAAGGATGTGCTGGCCGCAAGAGACATCCCGTCCTCTCTTAGCGGTTAATTCAGTTGGCTACCCGCATTGATCGTGCGCTTTCGCCGAGAGGCGAGAGGGAGCTCCGGCAGGAACGAGATGGAGCACGTCACGCCCGGTATCTTGTCTGGCTCCAGTTTTCAGAGAAAACCTTACGGAAACGCAAACTCACTTTTGAGGAGCCCCATGCAAGGTCGACAAGGTACATCTTCAGAACAAGAACTGGCAATCACGTCGCGTCTGGCAACTGTGCCTCTACTGCGGCAGTCCTGAGGCACTTCCGGAGGATTGTCCCCAAGCCCAAAACGTCCCGGGAAACTCTAGCACCTAGGGATCGTGGGAGAGGCGTCCCTAGGTGCAAATTCCTCCTCTCCACGCATGATGTGACTGTTAAACTAAGGGACTGATGCTGGTTCACCTCAAGGACCTACGACTTCTTGGACTCTGGCTCGGCCGGGAACTTTTTTTAATTCATCGCTCCTTGGTCTCGCAGTACGTCTTCCGGTGGCCAGTTGGAAAAAACCCCTGGTCATCTCCTAAGGTCAGCGGCGAGCTGCTATGCGACACTATACCAGTACATCACCAAGCCACTGTCTATTCACGTGGAGTGTTGCATAAGGAGAAGATCGCCTTCTATGTTTGCCACGCTTCTTCCTCGGCGCTTCTTCTCGGACTTCCGGGTTGCACTGGACTCACTCTCCCACGCAGACTGGACGTCGGGGTGAACTTACACTCGCTGGGGAACCAACTGCCTGAGCCGTTGTCTGGTGGCACCATCGCCGGTGTCTACGTCTCTCGCACGGCCCCGCGAACCGTTGGCCGGCCTGCCCCGTCCGAATACAGGGGTTCACCGATGTCTTTTCGGAGAAAGAAGCGGAGATCTTCCTCCTCATCGACCTTACGGTACTGTCCGATCAAGCTACTGCCTGGTGCCACAGCCCCCACCCCGGGGCGAGTCTATCCCTTGTCGTTCCCGAGACTCAAGCTATGTCGAATTATCGGGAAAACCTCCAGAAGGTTTCATACGGGGGGGGGGGGGGAAGATCCCTCCTCTCCCGCGGGGCGGGATTCTTATTCGTGGGAAAGTAGGAGGCACCACTCGACCCTTGCATTGATTATCGGGGTCTTAATTAGATCACGGTGAAGAATCGGTATCCCTATGCCCTTTGATTCCTGAGCTCTTTGATCGCTACGTGGTGCGAAGATCTTCTCCAAAATTGGACTTAAGGGGAGCCTATAATTATCCCGCATCCGGGAGGGCGAGAGTGGAAGCGGCCTTTAACACAGAGGACGGGCACATTCGAATACTTTGGGCATATTTTGCCATTCGGCGCCTTTCAATGCCCAGCCGTTTCCAGGAATTCGTGAACGGACATCTTCGGATCTTGTATTCGTGTGTCGTAGTGTACCTGGAGACATCTTGGTATAATCTTCTTGACTTGGAGGGACCCACCGTGTTCATGTCCGCAGGTTCTGAGGCGCCCTACCTTACCCGGCAACCGCTATACGCCAAGTGGGAAGTGCATTTTTCATCAGTCCGCCTGCCTTTCTTGGGATAATATTATCTCAGACAAGGGTTGCGGATGGACCCAGCAAGCTGTCCGCTGGTCCTGCAATGGCATCGCCAGTTGGTCTTCGGGCTTTACAACGCTTCCTGGGATCTGTATTATTACCGGCAATTCATCCCCACATTCTCACCCGGGTAGCACCCATTGTGGCGCTCACGAGAAAGATCGCTAACCCGCGAAGATGGCACCCGAGCCGAGGAGGCATTCTCGAGTTGGGAAGTCTGGCTTCGCACTCCGCTTCCATCCTGTCACGGCCGGGAACCCACTAAGCGTTTGCACTTGAAGTGGACGCCTCGTCGGTCGGGGTCGGTGCGGTTCTCACGCAAAAGGGCCAAGAGGGAGAACGGTCACCTGCGGCTTCTTTTCAAACTTTCTCACGGCGGGAAAGGAACTATACGATCGGTCACCTGGGAGTTGTTAGCCATCAAGCTAGCCCTGGAGGAATGGCGTTATCTACTGGAGGGTGATCGGCATCCCATCAGTATCTATTCTGAAACACAAAAATCTCCAGTACCCCAGAAGGCCAGCGACTCAATCACACGCCAAGCTAGATGTCCCTCTTTTTCTCCGATTTGATTTCCTATCCACTTCGTCGGAGGAGAGAATGTGAAGGCGGATGCGAGTCTCGCGATTATGGATTGTGATCGAGAGGAAATGTCCCCGGAGCACATAATACCCTCCGGAGCTCTTGTCCTCTCAGCCCACGTTGACTCCGGGCATGTCCGCCTGGGAAGACATATGTGGGCCCGGCACTCCGCAAGAAGATCTGAAGTGGGGGCACTGCTCATTGGTGGCTGGACACACCGGCGCCCGTAAAACCCATATCTTATCTCACGGTTCTACTGGTGGCCAGATTTGTAAAGGACGTTTAGGATTTGTTGAGGCCTGTACCCACCTGTGCCCGTATCAAAACAACTCGTCACAGGACCTGTCGGGCATCCTGCTTCCCCTGCCATCCCTACTTGCCTCGTCGCATGTGGCGATGGATTTTATAACAGATTTCTTCCCCCATCCTCTGGTAACACCGTGATTCTGGGTAGTTACATGATCGTTTTTCTAAGATGGCTCACTTGTCCCATGACGGGCCTGCCCTCGGCCCGCGCCTGAGCTATCCTAATTTTTTTCACCACATTTTTTCGCCTTCACGGATGCCTCTGAAGATTGTCTTGACCAGCGGAGGGGGGGGTTTCCCAGGGTTTTTTTGTCTCCAATTCTGGCGGGCCCTCTGTCCTGTTTCAGCGTTAGCTCGATTTTTTCCTCGGCTATCACTCCCCCAGGACTAATGGCCAAGTAGAAAGGGTGAACCAGGTCATTGGACCTACTTGGCACTTTGTCTCGGCGCGCCAGAAATGACTGGGCTGCCCTACTCCCATGGGCAGAATTTCCCTCAATTCCCTAGATTCCGAGTCCAGCGGGGGCCTCCCCTTTCTTTTATTGTGTACGGCCTGCACCCCGCCTTCCTCTCCCACTTGCCCTCCTCAGTCCGGAAGTACCTGTGCAGATACACTGGTCCGCGACATGGAAGGACTATTTGGCCATGAACCGCCAGTCTTTGCTCGTGCTTCGGCACGCCATGGAAAGCTCAGGCGGATAAAAGAAGGGTCCTCCTCCTTTCAATTTTTTCTCTGGCGATAAAGTTTTGGCTGTCTGCAAATATGTCAGCTCTTAGATCCAAGCTATAAACTGGGTCCCGCATAAGTAGGTCCCACTTTGAGGTGCTTAGACGTCTAAACCCGGTGGCCTATTAACTCGGCTCAGCCCTCCATGCGCATCCCGAACTTCCTTTCATGTGTCGCTTCTCAAACCCTGGTCCTTTACCGTTTTTCTCGTAAGCTGCTCCTCTTCCCGGTGCAGATGCTACTAATGTTTTCCGCGTTGAAAGATCCTTGGATATGAGGGTAGTCAGGGGGGAAGCGTATTTCTCATCAGAGTGGAAGGGGGTTCGGCCCGAGGAGGTTCATGGGAGCGGGTGGACAAATTCTGGACGTCAACTAGTCTGAGATTCCTCAGGGTGGGAGAGGGGAGGGGCCTAAGGGGGGGGGTACTGTAACTGTGGGTAGCGGCGCCGCAGACCGTTCACCGGGCTGCGGCTCCGCTCGCTACCCGGCCCCGTCTCGTGTGCCGCGGGCGAGTGGCGGTGCGGTCCTGGCCAGTCCGTGGCGCGCTTGTCCCGCATGTTACATAACAGCTTTCCTGACCCGCTCCTGACTCCAGGCGCGCTCGTACACGACCGTCGGGCGCGCTCCCGTCCCGCTAAGGCGCGCGCGCCAGTCTCCTCTCTCTTAAGGGCCAGTGCGACGGTAATTGGTGGTTACCGTCACTGGCCCTATATATTTGCTCCGCCTCCGGCATCCTCTGCCGGATCTTTAGTGCCTACTGTGCCTTTAGAGAAGCGTATTGTCCTTGTTTGCCTCTACGTGTACCAGACCGTCTAGCTCTGTTTTCATGACCACGAACCTCTGCCGCCTGTCCTGACCCTATTGCCTGTCCCTGACCACGCCTCCGCCTCATTATTCTGTACCACGCTATCCTTGGCTACCACCGCAAGCAACGGTCCCGCCAGTGGGAACGACCTGGTTAGTTCTCCGCCGCAGCAAAAGTCCATCCCGCTGAGCGGCGGGCTCTGGTGAAATCCGGGTGCTACTTAGATTCCGTTCCCTGGCGTGGGCTTCCACCATCGCTTGCGGTGGCCCAGCGGATCCACTACCACTGCCGTTACACAAAGCATATTCACCTTGCCCAATTTTGTACCAGGTCACGCACCCTGAAATTCATTATGACACTCACTAAGTGAATAAATGAACCTGTGGGAAACAGGTGGGGGTAGCAGCAGGCCACTATTTAAAATTTGACCAGGGCCTTTGACGGCTGTACTGCCAATACTTCCATGATTATTGCCGTGTCCCCACACTTCCGCTGAGGGCATTGTGTCCCTTGTTCGCAGTTTACAGGAGATGCAGAAATAATGGAGTGACCATGCTCATCTGTTTTCATCTTCCATTTACTATAATAACCTCCTGTACGTGGCCACAAAATCATGGCAAAAAGGGGCCATGTTTACAGAATCAATAGAGATCCTTTTGGCCCCCTCTCATTAAGATCCTATCAGTAAGTCATACACATGTAAAGTGGAAAAATCCTTTAAGGTCTGGTTCTCATTTCCATTGGAGGTTCCTGTCAGAGTCAAAAATTATGGAAATATATGTCAACATGCAGCACTATTTTAATTAAAGTTACAGCCATCAGGATAGAAACTAGATGGACCTCTTTGTAGCCAGTGGGGTTCGTTGGACACCATTGGTGTTCATCATTTAAGAAAGCAAGAAATCTACAGAGATTCTGAACAGAACCACTGACCACAGAACCACTGTTGATGGCTTCAACAGGACAGAGGTTATTTCATTTTAGCTTCCAGAGTGTAGTGAATATATAATATTCAGATCCCAGACAATACACAGCACTATGTGTGGCTCTTGTGTACATAGAGTATATCGGCAAGACAGCAGAGCCTGCCCTTGAGGTGGTATATTATATATACTGTACAGTATACAAATGAAAGAAGGGAGCAAAGGACAGCAGAGTAAGTAGCTCACCTCTAAAGTTTGCTTATATAAAAGCTTCCCTACACATTTTACTAACTGTATGCACAGTGCATTCGGACACGGCACCAGTGCATCCCTATAATAGCAGAGTGTTAATGGTAGGAATAGAGGGTGCAGCAGTGGAGTGGTCAATGGCCCTGCATCCTCCTACCAATGGCCGCACATGACACTGACAAACTCATGCGGCCATTGGAGGTCGCATAGGAGGTAGCTATTGGCTGCAGACCAATGCAGCCATGGCCACACTGTCTGTTCTTAATCTTACAGGGAAAAAAATCACAGCACTCCAAATGATTGAAAATCAAAGGAACTGGTTCATTAAAGGGAATGTGTAATCAAAAAATTACTTATTGTTTAACTCACATTTTTATGTTAAACACATTCTGTAGGAATTTTTGGTTATGTTTTTTTTAATTTTCCAGATCACTTTCAATATTTTTTAAATAATTCTAAAGCCCTCTAGTTTTCATTTTGGCCACTAAGCCTAATAATGTCTGACACTTCCTGCTTTTTGAGAGCTTTTCAGCAGGGGTGCTCATTATCAGTAAAAGCAGGGTCAACCTGAAAGGAGACACCATGTGTACAGATAACACAGAATCCACCAGTCACAAGAGATGCACAGCTCCCCTATCCCCTCCCTTCACAGTGAAAACTTCCTATAGAGTCTATGGGACAGAATCTGTCTTAAGAATCCTATGGGCATGAAGCTGCTGTAAAGTATCTGACTGCTGTTAAAGCTGTGCAAGCAAGAATGTCTTCCCCACAATCATATATAGACCGCCAAATTGACCAATCTACAATCAGGAAATAAAAACTGCTGAGAGGAAAAGCATATGGACCACGGGCTTGATTTAATAAGTAAAAGAAAAAAATTGGCGACATATTCCCTTTAACTCATGTATGCCTGTGCGTGGCTTAGTAAGCCAGTTCCTTTTCTGTAGTCCACATGTTTGTAAATATGGACTACAGATCAAGGTCCCTATTCACTTGCACCCTCTCTACTGCTACCTTTTGGATCGTGCTGCTATCAGAATTATTTATCTGAGGAATTTATGCTTTAGGCTGAGTGGCCAAAATTTGACTCTGATTATATGCAACCACTTAGAATGATGAAAATATGTTGTTCTCGATGGTTGTAGAATAAAATACTTGCAATACGCTAAGAATATATAATCCAGTAAATGCTGTTAACATCATAGTTATCTACAGAGCAACTTCATGACCTTCATAGCTTGTGCTGGTTTCTGAAAAGGTGTGAATAGTACATAGGTTATAGGAAAGAGAAAACCATAGCATGAATAACCTTTAGCATGTCTCCATCTCTTTTTTTGAAATTGTAATTCTTTTGCTCAGTCCACTTGCAGGTGCTGCTGGGAGCTGGTCTGGCTCTTCTGTGCTTCTGTCTGCTGCTTGGCTGCGCCATCTGTTGGCACAAGAGTCGCAAGCAACTATCTTCAAGCAGCCTTGATGGTGTAGACAAAGTCTGTACGCAGCAGTGTAACAGGGACATGGAGTTATCTGACAGTCCTGAAAAGCCAATTAATATTGCCATGCAGCAACAGTATCGAACTCTGGACATCACCCCTAAAAGTGGAGGTGAAGAGTTATCACCACCTCAACAGAGACTGGACTGCATGTCAGAGAGGAACCACCATGTCAGAGCATCTCTGCCCAGCCTTTACCAACTATCGTCAAAGACTAAGCGTGCTTTGAAGCGTAGGAGCACAGTTATAAGTGGAAGTTTATTAGATGGAGATCAGGACAGGTTGGTGAAGGTGCCACAGTCTCGCACTGACCCTAATGGCCTCTCCTCCATCAAACAAAAGTCTCAGCTACTTGTGCACTTTACTTTGTGTTACTCTTTGGCCGATGAAAGGTTAATGGTCACTGTCACTGGTTTTTCCAATTTGCCGAAACGATTGTATCAAAAAAGAGACTCTTTTGTCAGGGCTTACATCCTTCCTGGATTTAAGGAGCCACAGTTTGAGAATTCCGATGGTGTACAGAGGTTTTCCTTCTATGGATATAAACCAGAGGATCTGGAGGACAAAACCTTGAGGCTGGCGGTATATGCCCGTGACAGAAGTTCAATGAGGGAAGGCTTTATTGGGGAAGTGCTTTTTCCTTGTGCCAGTTTGGACTATTACTCTCAGGCCACATCAAGCTTTACAAAGGAATTGTCAATTACCAAAACAAAGTTAAAGAAGGTCAGTGCTGCTCTTCTTCTACTTTTTATAGAAAGTGCATGTCTTACTTATATTATGCTTGCTGAATGTTTCTAGGTTCTAAATGTACATAAAACAACCTACAGTTTAGTTCCATGTCAATTGCGGCAGCTACTGTAACTTTGGAGAAGAATTATTTTTAAGGCCCAGTTGACATTTGCTCTGTTGTACATTCCATCAAAACTGATGGAAAAATAGCTTAGCATGCAGTGCTCAAGTGATTTACACCGTGATGGAAACCTGACAGATCTCATTAGGGCATGTTCACATGGTGTTTTTGGACAAGGTTTTGGACGAGGTTTTCAGAGAGTTTCCTCGTCCAAACCACATCAAAACCTCGCCTGACACACGCTTCTTCAGACGAGGTATTTGACAATGCATTGATCAGGTTTTGATCAGGTTTTGGATTAGGTTTTGGACGAGGTATTCACCCATACAAATGAATAGCCAGGACAAAAAACGCGCCGAAACCGCACCGAAAACCGCGCCTAAACCCGCGCCCTACACACGCTTTCAAGAATGACATGACACTTCTTTTTCATCTGCTCCAAAGAAGCGTTAAAAACCTCGAGTCGTGTGTGAAACTACAACGAGGTTTTACATAGGAATCAATGAAATAAACTGGGGGCGTTTTGGAAGCGTTTTGGACGAGGTTTTGGGCGAGGAAACGCTCCTAAACCCTCATCCAAAACCTCGTCCAAAAATGCTGTGTGAACATGCTCTTATAGTCAGTAAAAGACGTAAACAAAAAGATGAGTCTGTGTAAAGTAGAAAAACGTTGTCTAAAAATGTATTGTAAATCGTTAAAAACCATGTAGCTTATGCGTTTCAGGCTACTTGACCTCTTAGACATAGTGGGCTCAAATAGCGTGAAATGCGTAAGCGTGTCTGTTTTCCTACTTTGCACTGGATCATCTTTTTGTCTATTGTTGAGGCAGTGGTCCGTGTAACATCTGTTCGATTGTGGATATGGACAGCTGGTTTCTGCTCTTTATTGTACATTCTAATCAGTTGTGTCCATCATGTGCCATTAGTATCCCTCATGAAGTAATATGCAGTATTGCTGCAATTTTAACAGCACAGGTATGAACCAGGCCTAAAATCTAACCTGAATAGAGAATGTGTAAGTTTGCGGGTTTGTTTTGTTCTTACATTTGAGTTTTTAATTGCGTAGGCATGTGACTGGAGATTATTTGATTTTAGATTCAGGAAGGTTAAAAGAGGGATAACTGTATATATTAACTTATTTATCACATGTGCTTAAATTCCTTTCTTTTTTCTCTTTATTTGCAAAATCCTCATTTTACAAAAATATTCCTGGTACTCAAACTCTACATATTGTGGATCGGGTTGATAGATTACTGGGAGCAGCTGGTAAGGATCCAGTGATCATTGTGCATATTGACACCAGTGACAAAGTTAGAAGTAGGAGGTTTTCAGGGACTTAGACGTCAAATTTAAAAGAATGGTCTCATGCTGTTTCACAGAGCCTGTAATTTACAGGCCGCTTCATGCTCACACTACCTGGTTAGGCTTTGAGTGGTTCTACAACATTGATTGGCATATCTGCTCAGCTATTTCTAGTTGAGCTTGTTAGAGGGACATTGCTGGTTTTTCAGACGGTTTGTGGTTTTGCAGACCGTCTGAAAAACCGTCCGCAAACGAACACACTGGGCCGCTATGGAGCACGGGTTTTTCAAACCGCCAGCCGCCCGAAAAACATTGTACATGTTCATTCTTCCGTCCGGTTTTCGGACTGAATATGAACATATCAATGGGAAGGGGGAGGGCTTTTCTCCGCGCATCATGGAGAAAAGCCATCCCCTGGCGGCCGTGGGGACGGCACTAAAACAGGACAAATACCGATCGGATAAACCAACCAGTATTTGTCCTTTGCTGTGGGGATGAGCCTGAACAGGGTAAGTGATTGGATGTCATAATCCCTGAATTTTCTTTTAAATCATTTGATATTGTATGATCTACTATACATGCTAAATACATATAATGAGAGTGCTTGGACTGAGGAAAATGTTTGCAAATATGTAAATAACTGGCTCAGTGATTTAAGGAAAATAAGTAATGTGATAGGCCCCTGTTTTTAATATTTATGGACTGTCTCGTAACAGAGCATGTCCCAAAGGATTGGCGCATAGCAAATGTGGTGCCAATATTGAAAAAGGGGTTCAAAAATTTGATCCAGGAAACTAAGGCCGGTAAGCTTAACCCCTGTCGTAGGTAAAATGTTTGAAGTTTTCAAAGAGATGCTATCCTGGATTATCTCACTGAAAATAAACGTATAATGCTGTTCCAACATGGGTTTATGAAGGATCGGTCCTGTCAGACTAATCTCATGAGCTTCTATGAGTAAGTTTAGTTGTAGACTGGATCGGGGTGAGGCACTGGATGTTCTATATCTAGATTTTTCTAAAGCATTTGATACTGTGCCACATAAAAGGTTGGTAAGTAAAATGAGAATACTTGGACTGGGAGAAAATGTTTGCAAGTGGGTAACTGGCTCAGTGATAGAAAACAAAGGGTGGTGATTAACGGTGCATACTCAGACTGGATCCGTTACTAGTGGGGTACCACAGGGCTCAGTATTGGGCCCTATCCTCTTTAACATATTCATTAATGATCTTACACATGGATTGCACGGTAGAATGTCAATCTTTGCAGACGATACTAAGCTCTGTAAAGTAATTGATAGAGGATAATGTTTTATTACAAAGGGATCTGGATAGGTTGGAGGCCTGGGCAGAGAAGTGGCAGATGAGGTTTAACACTGATAAATGCAAGGTTATGCACATGGGGAGGAAAAAATCCATTTACAAAGATTTCATGTTTAAATGGAAAACTCTGGGAAAAGTGACATGGAGAAGGACTTGGGAATCCTTGTGGACAGTAAACGTAATGTAGAAGCCAGTGTCAGGCAGCAGCTGCCAAGGCTAATAGGATCATGGGGTGCATTAAAAGGGGCATAGATGCACATGATGGGAACATTATTCTCCCATTATAAAAGTCACTGGTTAGACCACACATGAAATATTGTGTACAGTTTGGGGCACCAGTTCACAGGAAAGACATTGTAGAGCTTGAACAGGTACAAAGGCGGGCAACAAAAACAATAAAAAGACTGGGTGGGGCTGCAATACCCAGAAAGATTAGCAAGGTTAGAGTTATTTAGTTTAGAGAAAAGACAGCTTCATAGTTAATAGTAGGGTAGCTAAAAGGTCAATATTAGGCCCTATATTCTTGAATATATTTATTAATGACATTGGAGTGGTAGTGCACAATGAAATACTACATTTTGCAGATTATAATAAACTAAGTAAACTACTAACCCTTACTTAAACATGATGTATGAATACATCTTCATGTTGGCAATTTACTATGTGGTGTGCTTACTCAGTAAGTCTGTTACATAGAAGGCTGGTGTCCTCACTTACAGCAGGGAATGATTTCTGCTCTGTTCGCTACTGTTTAACCCTCTAGACGCTGCAGTGATCGCAGCCTCTAAGTGAATGAGAAATGGTGCCGCGCACCCTGCCTCACTCTGATTGGCATCCTGCAGCCAGATAATGAGGTGCCAATCAGTTAACATGGCAGATAGAAGCCTAATGAAGGCTTCCAAAGCCACTATGTATTTGTTTTTGTTACTTCCTGCCACAGGTAGGAAGTAATAGAGCCACCTTTTTTAACCCCTTACCGACCTATGACGTATGAGTACGTCATAGCGCCAGTAAGCGGCTTTGAAACGGGATCGTGGCGCAATCCCGTGTCACAGCTGCCGGGTGTTAGCGGCTAACTGCAGCTAACACCCGGTGGTTTCAGCGCGGGGGGCCGTTTCGCCCGCCTGCGCTGTTTAACCACTTAGGCCCCGCAGCAAAGATGGCTGCGACGTCTAAATGAATGAAAAATGGTGCCGCGGGACATCAGTGGTGAGATTGCCGAGTCCCAATCGCCTAACATGGCAGCGGGAAGCCTTGTGAAGGTCTTCATCGCTGCCAAGTTTTGAATTTCCCCACTTCCGGCCATTGTAAACTGAGCACTGTCTCACTCACACATCCTAATAGATTGTAAGCTCTTGGGAGCAGGGCCCTCATACCTTCTTCTCCTTGTCTGTACTTATACCCTCTAAATTGTAAAGTGCTGCGGAATATGTCGGCGCTATATAAATAAAGATTATTATTATTATTATTATAGGAAAGGAAGTGGGGAAAAACCCCACATCTTTCCCCCGCTAAGGGGGTCTTTTTCCTAGCCAACCCCCCTATTGGGTTTTAAAAGAGCCCCCCAAAAGGGAAAAAAGCCCAAAAAAGGGGATAATGGGTAAAAAAATAATAATAAAAAAAAAAATTTTTTTAAAAAGGGGAAACAAAAAAAGAAAAAAATTTCAAATCCAAAAACCCTTTTCCCTTTTTCAAATTAAACAAAAAAATTTAAAAAAGGGTTTACCCATTAATTTTTTTTATCGCCCGGTCCGGAAAAAGTCCCAAAACTTTTTAAAAATTTAATTTTTTCCCGTAAAGGGAAATTGGGGGCTGGGGGCCCTAACTGGAACCCACCCCACGCCCCTTTCCATTTGGACTTGCTGCCCTAGGCGGCAGAGGGCAACTGGGCGACAGCCCCCGGGGGCTGCAAAAAGTGCTGGGGCCGTCGGGAAGGGAAAAGAATATAAAAACAGTCCGGGCCCAATATCAAATGGGAAAACCCCAAACCCACAAATCAAACCAGGGGGAAATAAAGTAAACAACCCCAGGTCAAAGCCAAAGGAAGAAAAGGCAAAAATCAGGAGACAAGCCGGAGTCGGAGAAAAAACCGGGGGTCGGGTATACTGGTTAGAAAAAACAACAACAAAAGAACAAAAACCCCCAAGGTACCCCAAAGGAATATCACGGTGCAGCAGTCACTTTCGGGGAGTTTAAATGGGATTCCGGATAAGCCCCTGCAGCTGTTTGGGAGGGGCCCCTCCGGGTCCCCCATTGGCTGGTGCACTCCCCCCCCGTCAGGAGTGGCTGGGCCCCGTCCCTCCCCAGAGCTGTCAGCAGCAAGTGTATCAGGGAGGGAAACCACATAAACCCTTTTTCCGCCTGCTTCGCAGTCAGACACAGCTTGGGCCTTAAACAATAAACATTTTTTCCTGTCCCGCGAACCCCGTAGAAGTAAAAAAAATTTCCCAAAATGCCAGAATTGTTTTGTTGGTTTTAAAAATTTTGCAAAAAAATTTGGAATAAAAGTGATCAAAAAAATTGCATGCGTTCCAAATGCTAGCAAAAAAAAGTAGCCCTTCAGCCACAAAAAAATGCACCCTCATTTGACATCCGTGGGTTTTTAGAAACCAAAAAGGTTTTTTTGGTTTGGGCCCAAATTTAAAAAAATAGAAAATGTTTTGGAATTTTTTTACATTTCCCAAAAATCATAAGGAAAACCCCCTACATGTTTGGCATTGGCAGATGAAAATTTTCAACCTGAAAGAATAAAAAGTTTTAACAAAACATTTTTACCGAAGAAAAATTTCCTGAAAACAGGGGCCCCGAAATTTTTTTTTTTAAAAATTTTACCCATTTTAAAATTTTTTTTTGCTTTTTTCCCCAAATATACTCTATAGAAATATGAATAACACCATTAGACAGTCCTCTTGCCCCCGAAAATTAAAACCCCCCATGTGCTATGTGGGTGGAAAAAAAAAAAAGTTAGGGGCTTTCAGAAGGCAAGGGGGGAAAAAAATTTTAGGCCAAAATTATTAAAAAACCTTGGGTCAGTAAGGGGTTAAACACCCTTCTGAAATTGTGTAAAACCCAGGGGGGTCCCCAAACCCCCGGGCCCGTGGCCCGGAAAAAGGGCCCATGGCGAATGCTCCCCGGTCCGGGGCCCTGGAAAATTGATCCCGTTGATTTTAAAATTCATTCCCAGTCCCGTTTCCCCCCAAATCATTGTTTTTTCCCACCCCAGCGTTTGCAGGTAGTGTGATGCACCCCCTGTGCCCTGGGTTTGCCAAAACGCCGGCCCCTGGAGCAGAGCTCCAAGGGATCGGGAAAGGGGAGAATTTTTAACTTTTTTTTTTTTTTTTTAAACAAAAGCCTGGTTTTTTTTACTGGGGGCACAACGGGGACAGCCCAAAAAATTTTGGGGAAAACCCATTTTCCATTAAAACAGTTTTCTGTTTTTTCATAAACAAATAAAATTGTAGATTACACTAAAGGCATCAAAACTATAAAATTAAAAAAGGGTGGAATTATAAACTTAAACAAAAAAGGGGTAAAAAACAATTTGAAAATATGTCTTATATTCTAGGTTCTAAAGTAGATTACCTTTTGCTTTGTTAAACTGCTTTCCCACACTTGGCATTGAAATTGGTGGCTTAAAAGGGGAAATCACCTAAAAGGGTTCTTCCAACGCCCTTAAAGGGAAAGTTCCCAAGTTTTTTTAAACACTTTTTGGGCCCCTTTTGCCTTCACTCTGGGGTCCAGCCCCCCAAACCACTCAATTGGGTTCGGGGTATGGTGACTGTGGAGGCCAGGTCATCTGGCTGGCACCCCACCCACTCCCTTTTTGGTAAAAAGCCCTTACAAAAAGTCTGGAGGTGGTTAGGGGCCCCAATTGTTTTGTTGAAAAAATTAAATGGGGTCCAACAAAAACGAAAACCGGAGGGAAAAGCATCGGTTTGAAAAGATGCTGTGGAAACCCATGTGGTTAAGTATTCCTTAAATTTTTGAAAAAATTTTCCCCAACAGTGCCCACCAGCAAAGTCCCCCCCCCCTCCCCCCCTCCCCCTCCATGCTTCACAGTGGGAACCAGGTTTGTAGGTCCTTCGTTCATCTTTTCTGCGTCCACAAAAACACGGGGGTTTGGGAACCCAAAAAAACTAAAATTTTGGGAAATCATCAGCCCAAAAGAAACAGATTTCCATGGCTAATGTCCATTCCTTGTGTTCTTTAGCCCAAAAAAGTCTCTTCTGTTTTTTCCCTTTTCTTTAGCAGTGGTTTTCCTAGCAGCTTTTTTAAAACCATGAATGCCTCTGACACAGTTCCTCTTAATATTTTGTAGAGATGTGTCTTCTGCTAGAACCCCTTGTGGCATTGACCTAGTTTTAAAATCTGAGCTGTTTTGTTACCTGCATTTCTGGGGGCCGGTTGCCCGGAGGGAAATTTTTTCCTCCGCCCCGAGGTGACCCCTTGGGTTTTCCCCTTTCCGGGGGGTGGTCCCATGTGAGCCAGTTTCTTAGTACCCTTGTTTTTTTTTTTTGGGCCACGGAAATTTGGGGGACACTTTCAAATTTTCCCCCAATTTTTTTTCGGACGCCCCTGCCCTTAAAAATTTTTAAAAAGAAATGTTTGGCCCCCTGATTTTCTGAAAAACCACAACTGATGATCCCAACCCCATTTAAAAGGAAAAGAAACCCCCATTTTTTAACCCTGACAGGGCACACCTGTGAAGTAAAAAAACCCTTTTAGGTAAATACCTCTTAAAAGCTAAATCAAGAAAATGCCAAGAGTGTGCAAAGAAAGAAAATTAAAACAAAAAGGTGGCTACTTTGAAAAACCCCAAGAATATAAAACATATTTTCAGTTTTTTCACATTTTTTTGAAAGTATAAATTCCACATGTTTTAAATTTCCCATATTTTTTGATCTTTCAGTGTAAATTACAATTTTTATAGTCATGAAAAATACAAAAAAACTTTTGGGAATGAGAAGATGGTCCAAACTTTTGGTCTGTACTGTAAAATCACCCTCTAATGACTAGGGGGCC
>JAODAL010035085.1:0-15000 GCA_025379985.1 Phyllomedusa bahiana | reverse complement strand
TTTTTTAAAAAAATTTTTAAAAAAGGGAAAAAGGGGAAAAAAAAAGGGCCCCTAAAAATTTTTTTTAAAAATTTTTTAAAAAAGGGGGAAAAAAAGGGGGGGGGGAAAAAAAAATTTTTTTTGTTTTTAAAAAAAAAAAAGGGAGCAAAAAAAAAAAAAACGGGGAAAAAAAAAAAAATTTTTTTTTTTTTCCCCCCCTTTTTTCCCCCCCCCTTTTTTTGAAAAAATTTTCCCCCCCCCAAAAAAAATTTTTAAAGGGAGGTTTAAAATAATTTTCCCTTTTCCCCCCAAAAAAAAAAAAAAAGGTTTTTTTGGGGGGGGGGTTTTTTTTTTTAAAAAAAAATTTTTAAAAAGGGTTTTAAAAAATTTTTTTTTTTTTTTTTGGGGGGGGGAAAAAAAGGGGGGGGGTTGGGGTTTTTTTTTTTTAAAAAAACCCTTTTTTTTAAAAAAAAAAAATCTTAAAAATTTTTTTTGGCCCCAAAAAAAAAAAGGGTTTTCCCAAAGAAATTTTTTTAAAAAAAAAAACCTTCCCCCCCCCCTTTAAATTCCCTTCCCCAAAAAAAAAAAAACCCCCCCCCCAAAAAAATTTTTTAAAAAAAAAATTAGGCCCCCCTTTTTTTAAAAATTTTTTTTCCCCCCCCCTTTTGGGGGTTTTTTTTCCCCCCAAAAAATTTTTTTAAAAATTTTTTTTTTTAAAAAAAAAAAAAAGGGGGGCTATATTTTATGTACTCTGGTTAACGATTACCTTCATACTGTTACTGAACGAAACCCAAAATACAAAGACTGGTGTTACCAATGATACCACTATAAGTTTAAGGCTGAGATGACGCCACCATACCACAATACCATGACCACTAACATTACCATAACATATTGACTTAATAATATTGCCACACCATGCCCACTTACATTACCACTCTGTAGTGCCCAAAGTAATAGTGCCACTTTTTATACCCCACACAGTAATATTTGCCCCACATAATGATGGTGATCTTTTCAGTTCCCACAATCAGTAATAGTGCACTTTATAGGTCCCATACAGTATTAGTGCTCCTCATAATGCCCCATGCAATACCAATGCCCACTTTTGTGCTGCTATACTGTAAAAATGCCCTTTTATGCCTCCACATAGTACTAGTGCCCATTGTTGGATAGCAATGTGGCCTTGGCAGTAGTAAAGCCCCTTTTCTGCCACAATTAAGTAATAACCCACTCAGTAAAAATGTCAACCTTTGTGCCTCAATAAAGTAATAATGCCCTCTTACTCCTTACTCCTTTTTCCCCCAAAACAATATTAATAACCTCCTTTGCACCCCCACACAAAATCCATCTCCGTGCTCTCTAAAAAGTAATAGTTCTCTCTTTTTTCCCCTGAAAAGTAATAACATTTATATTCACCTCACCCTATTCTTATGAGACATAGAGTGACTAAGTCCTCTTCGGGTCCTTAAAGTCAGTGGCCTAGCACATACTTTGCTATGCAGTAACATCATCATGCAGTCTGTGTGGATATGCTGACATCCTATTGATTTGAAGGCTGCTAGTCTAAAGAGGCCTGTGGCTTGTGATAGAGAGACTAGTAGTAGAGACCTTTTTACCAAGAAATATTGGTCAGATTGTAAAAACATCTGGTTTCGCAGGGGTGACACCTTAGTGTGATTTTTCTACTTATATCTGTCAGTAATTCATTGTTTGCCAAGACCGTGTGAAACAAATCTCATATGACGTTAGGAATAAATAGTGATATTCAATAGTTATGAAAACTGTAAGTCTCAGACTACTGCTTTCGCATAGGGGGGGAGGGGGAAGTTTAACGGTCCTTACACTGTGCTGACGCAGGTAATTTGATGTCCCTGTCAGGTCATCTTATCCATTGGGCAAACAATTGGTAGAACAGGGAGCCATCTGCTCCCTGCCTTGCCAAGTTAGTCTTGTAGGATGTGGTCTGCCTAAAAAACGTTAATGGGGTTTTCCGATGCAGGTGGCATGATGATATAGGTGTGCTGGAGGGTTAGAGGCCTCATGTGGTGGCAAGTTTGGGGATGGCCTGGTGTGAAGTCATGTATTTGCACAGGGCCCACTGCACTGCTGTGCCGAAGGGCCAATAATGCTGTTAAGCCCCGTCAATGTACTAGACAGTGGGAATACAGTGTGCACGATTTTTGGCCTCTAAATTTTGAACTCAGGTGCCAAAAAAGGGAGCTGAGGAGAAATGGAGAAGAAGGCTGGGAATGATTTATTTAAGTTTTACAAAAGAATAATTATACAATGGAACAGTGAGGTGCTTTATGTTCCAGCATAATCTAGAAAATAATACACATTGTAACAACGAGATATAAAAAGTCTCAGCATAACCTAGTTATTAATTATTACACACTGCAACACTGAGGTACTACAAATCCCAGCATATCCTGTCAAAAAATACACACGGCAATGCTAAAGTACTACAAAACCCTGTATTTTCTAATACAAAAACACACTACAATACTGAGGTACTACAAGTTCCAGCATGGTCAGTTAAAAAATGCACACTGTAAAAAGGGAATCCATGCAGCTCTTCATAAATAAATGACATGTCACTTATTCATATGGTTTCCAGGCAGAAATTGTTGGTAATCAGGATACAGATTAACCCTATGAGGCTATTTCATGTCCAAAACCATGGAAAAGGCACCATGTGAACATTACATTAGAGAAGCAGGCAGTCTGCTAGTGAGAAGCTACAAGACGATGCTGTGCATGGGGAAAAAGGGATGCTAGGCAACCTGGCTGATGGAGCGCCAGGGCTGGGACGTGTTCTGGTGCTCTAGGCAAATTATTCACAAAGCGCCCCCCAAATGG
This sequence comes from Phyllomedusa bahiana, assembly GCA_025379985.1. Lineage (NCBI taxonomy): Eukaryota > Metazoa > Chordata > Amphibia > Anura > Hylidae > Phyllomedusa > Phyllomedusa bahiana. Next base: position 12,159 of record JAODAL010035085.1, on the reverse strand, counting down.
AAAATTCAGCTCACTCCATGCCTCATTGCTCCCCCATTTCTGCATGGGATGAAGTGGCGCCCTAGGTGGTCGCCTACCATCCCCTAACCATCGTCCCGGCCATGTGGAGCGCAGATGCTGCATAGGAAGTATAGTAAGGACAGCAGGATGCTCCTGTGAAGGTGGAGACCCTTGGCAAAAGCTAACTATATGATTGTCCTTTGTTGATTAGTTTTGAATGAAAATATAGAAACTACAAGGTCATTAATAAAAACATTAAAAAGGTCAGTGATACATATATTATGTGCAGTATAAAATGCAACATCTGTAAAGGTTTTGATATTGAAGTGTTATTTTGCAATACTGTTGGAACTATTAATTGTTATCTACATAATTTCCATAATATATGCATATGGATGTCGCTCTATTGGGAAGGGCCTGAGAAATCTCAGCAGTCAGGCAGCCACTAGGTCTAGAAACTGGCAGCTAGCATATCGCTTGCTCAGCTACCTCCAAAGCTCGCACAAAATAGGATGGAGAGAGCTGGACACATGCACAGCCACCCCTGATTCATTCTCTGCCTAGAGAACCTGGCTAAGGTGACCCTCGGTCGCTGTGACCTTCACCTATCTCACATTGATGGCATATCCTATCATATGCCATTCACGTGTATGATGAGAAGACAGGCAATATATATGACATGGCAAAAAGCAAAAATATTCTACTTGACTTATATGGAAAATAAAGTATATAATGCAATATGCAGCCATTCAGCTTATATCCAATTACTTTAAACAGAAATCAAACCTTGGGGTACGCTCAACCTCCAATAGAAAGTTATCTCATAAATGTCCATGTGTGGATCAAATTGCATATATTAGCTGAGTGGCTATATATTGTGTTATATACCTTTTTTCATATTAGTAAAGTGAAATATTTTTGTAATAATGCTTTTAGCCATGTTATACATATTGTCTGAAATATGTGGATATAGTAGGGCTGGGGCTGGGCAGGCTATGTCCATAATGAAATAAAGCTACTGGATATGACTTGGGTGTTTGATATAATTTAACTGCAGAATAATTGTCAGCTCTGTGGTGTCCACCCTGACCCACAGATCAGACAGTCAACTTTATCTGATTCAGCTTTAGGGGTCTCAAATATACAATGCTGACGCATAGAGCTGATCAGTATAACTGTAGACTGTCAGCTCTGTGGGTCTAAATGAGTGTGCATACGTGTGTGTGTATGTATGAGTGTGTGTATGTATGTGTGTATATGTGTGTGTATGTATGTATGTGTATGTATGAGTGTGTGTATGTATGAGTGTGTGTGTAAGTATGTGTATATGTGTGCATGTATGAGTGTGTATGTATGTATGTATGTGTGTGTATGTATGAGTGAGTGAGTATGTATGTTTGTATGTATGAATAGTGTATGAATGATGTGTCCATATTGATTTATGAGTGGTGTATGGTTTATAGTGTGTATGTATGTATGTAGATTTTGAGTGTGAGATAATAGTGTGTATATATGTGTATGTATGAGTTGTATACGTACGTGTATATGTATGCTGTGTGTGGTATATAATTTTTTGTCGTTGTGTGTGCCAGTGGAAAACAGCTAATTCGACAGCACTCACTGTATTGATGTTACCATATTTGCGGGGTTCACTTTGGTCGGCAATACAGCACAGTTATGCCCACAAATACGCTCTGTATGTTTATCACCCGCCGTAATGTCCGGCATGTAATTGCGCTTCAATACGCCCGACGAAACAGGCCGTGAGCTATTATGGGCAATTCAGTGCTCACATTGAATTGCCATGATTACCTGTTCTGGAAATAAATTCAGTGAGAGCTTCAGAGTACGGCGCTGGCCACATTTTTTTTTCTCTGTAATAAACACAGTGCCGCGGTTCATGTGAAAAATCCCGTGGTGAACCCGCCCCTACTGAGCAAGAACGACACAAGTCACGGGCCCCGGATGTTTTGGGACCCTAGCAACGCCCCTGGTCTGGCAGCACTCTTCATTAAAATAATATTCTACTACAATACCCAGGGACAAGAGTGGCACCATTTCTGTAAAGAAAGCAGACCTATATTTTTAATATCTTCAATATCTTAAAGGGATTCCATAAAAAGGAGGATTTTTGTTAAAACCAATATTCATGTAAAACAACTTTTTTTAAAACTTTTTGGCAGTATTTTTTGCGGGTCAGTCCTATACATTCATAGTTTCATAGTTTGTAAGGCCGAAAAAAGACAAGACGTCCATCCAGTTCAGCCTCTATGCTAAGGTGTTGTAATCCCAGAGGAAGAGCAAAAACCCCCAATGAGGTAATAAGCCAGATTGTCCTCATTTTAGGGAAAAAATCCTTCCCGACTCCATCCTTGCAATCAGAAAATCCTGGATAACCAATGACCCCTCTCCTGAATCCCTAACACTATAACTTGTATATTATTACTCTCCAGAAAGCATTTAAACCTTTTTTGAACGCCTTATTGAATTCCACCATGACAATTCCCTCTGGCAAGAGTTCACAGTCTCACTGCTCTTACAGTAAAGATCCCTTACTATGTTTATGTAGAAACTGTTTGTTCCTCAAGACGTAGAGGATCCCCTTGTTCCTAGATACAGCCTGGTATAAAAAAATCTTGGGAGAGATCTCTATATTGACCTTATGATTATTTAACATATTATTATGTCCCCCCCAAGCCGCTTTCTACTAAACCTAAAATACCCTAATCTTGCTAATCTTTCTGGGAACTGTAGTCACACCAGTCCTTTTATTATTTTTGTTGCCCGCCTTTGTACCTGTTCAACTTCTACAATGTCTTTCCCCGTCACTGTGCCCAAAACTGTAACACAATATTCCATGTGTGGTCTAAACATTGACTTGTATAATGGGATAATAATGGTTCTCATCATTTCATCTATGCCCACTATTAATACACCCCATAGATCCTATAGCCTTGTCAGCTGCTGCCTGACACTGCTGCTACAGGTTAAGTTTACTGACCACTAGGATTCCCAAGTCCTTTCTCCGATGTCCACTTTTTACCCCAGTTTTTTCCATTTAACATGTAATCATTGTTAATGGATGTTTTCCTCTCCCATGTGCATAACCTTCCAATTTATCAGTGTTAAACCTCATCTTGCCATTTCCCTGCCCAGCCTCCAACTTATCCAGATCCCTTGGTAATAACACATATCCTCTATTGGGTTGTTTATAACGTTACAGAGCTTAATATCGTCCTGCATAAGATCGATATTCTACTGTTGTATTCTATGTAAGCTCATAATGAAAATGTTAAAAGGAATAGCGGCCCAATACTGACCCTTGTGAGTACACCCTCTAGTAACAGCAATCAGTTCTGAGTATGCACCGTTAATTACTACCCTATGTTTCTATCAGCTGAGCCAGTTGCCTACCCATTGCACACATTTTCCCCTCAGTCCAAGCATTCTCATTTTATTTTACCAACCTTTTATGTGGCACCGTATTCAAAATGCTTTAGAGAAAAATCTAGATAATTACATCCAGTGCCTCACCCTGATCCATCTAGCACTGACTTCCTCATAGAAGCTGAGAGATTATCTGACAGGACCGATCCTTCCTGAACCGCATGCTGAACGGCGTTATACAATTTATTTTCAGTTGAGATACTCCAGGATAGCATCTCTGAGCAAACCATCAAAAATTTTAACCTACAACAGAGGTTAAGCTTACCGGCCCTAATAGTTTTCCTGGATCAACGTTTTTTACCCCCTTGTTGAATATTGGCACCACATTTGTTCATGCCCAATACCTTTGGGGACATACGCCCAGTTTAATAACAGTCCATAAAAATTAAGAATAGGGCCTATCTATGACATCACTTAACTCCCTTAGGACAACGTGGGTGTATGCCATCTGGACCTGGGGATTTGTCTATTTTAATCTTCCTAAGGCGGAGCTGCACTTCTTCCTGGGTTAGACAAGAAACTTTTAAGTTGGATTTACCTCATCCCTCTGTTCAATAGGAAGCTCATCCTCCCTCGTTAAATACAGTGGAGAAAAAAGTGTTTAAAAGGTTTGCTTTTTTTCTCATCGTCCTCTACTGTCTCCTCCCTCATTATTTTTTCAAGGGCCAACATTTACTGGTTTATTAATCTTTTTACTATTTATATAGTTAAAAATAATTGGGTTATTGAATACTTGTCTAAAGCAAATATGTCCTTTCCATCTCCAGACTATGCTTTCCTTTATCTTTATTTTACACACTTTATTTATTTCCTATAGCTTATTAACGCCTCTTCACTACCCTCCTCTTTTATTAGATGAAACGCTTTCTTTTTGTTTTTGTTGCCTCTTTTACATCCCTGTTGATCCACATTGGGTTTTTCGTGTTTCTAATTATTTTATTAACAAAAGGTATGCACCTCTCACAGTGGTAGCCTAGGATGTTTTTAAAAATATCCCATTTATTATTTGTTCTGCCATTTTTAAATACATTTTCCCATTCATTACTGTTTAGGGTCTCCCTATGCAGAATTAAATTAGCCTTCCTAAAATTCAGTGTTTTTGTGGCTCCTTGACAAAAAACTCTATTGAAGGATAAATGGAAATTTATTATATTATGGTCACTATTTTCTAGGTGCCCCTCAACCTGAACCTTTGTTACTCTGTCAGGTCTATTAGTGAATATTAGGTCTAGAAGGGCCTTTCCTCTAGTCGGTTCTAGCACCATTTGGCAAAGGTAATTATCATTAGTTATTGACAAAAACCTGTTTCCTTTATGAGAGCTACAGGTTTCAGATTCCCAATTGATGTCTGGATAGTTAAAGTCACCCATAATAACAACTTCATTCTGATTAGCTGCCTCATCTATTTGCATCAGGAGTACATCTTCTATGGGCTCTGTTATATTTGGGGGCCTATAGCAGACCCGTATTAGGATTATATTGTTATTGTTACCCCCATGTATATTTACCCATAATGATTCCACATGTTCATTACCTGTACCTATATCTTCCCGCATTGTTGGCTTCAGACAGGATTTAACATAGAGACAGACACCTCCCCCCTTCCGGTCTTTACGATCCATTCTAAATAGACTGTAACCCTGTAAGTTAACCGCCCAGTCCTAGCTCTCGTCCATGTCTCAGTTATCCCCACTATGTCATATTTTTCTTCAGCTATTAGTAATTCTAGTTCATTTATTTTGTTGGTTAGACTCCTGGCATTGGTCAGCATGCAATTTAGAGATTTTTCAGTTTTTATTCCTTTCTCCCTGATCTTTTTAACTATTTCTACACCCCCTCCCTCCACTCCACCCCCTGTTTTATTCCTAATTCCCAGCTCTCTATCTTTATTATTTTGCATGCTATCTTTGTAGTTATTCTCCCCCCAGTCCCTAGTTTAAATATTCCTCCAACTTTCTGGCCATTTTTTCCCCCAATACAGCTGCACCCTCCCGATTTAGGTGCAGCCCATCCCTAGCATAGAGTCTGTAGCCAAGACAGAAGTCAGCCCAGTTCTCCAAAAACCTAAATCCCTCTTTCCTACACAATTTTTGAGCCACTATTCCCTCTCTAATCTCCCGTCTCTCTGGTTGGACCGTGGAACAGGTAATATTTCGAAAATTTACCTTGGTCCTTGCCTTGAGCTTTTGGCCTAAGTCCCTGAAATCATTTTTAAGGGCACTCCACCTACCTCTAACTTTGTCATTGGTGCCAATGTGCACCATGATAACTGGATTCTCACCAGCCCCACCCAACAATCTGACAACCCGATCCGCGATATGTCAGACTCGGGCCCCAGGTAAACAACATACTGTGTAATGATCCCGGTCTTTGTGGCAGATCGCCCTGTCTGTGTCCCTAATAATGGAGTCCCCAACTACTAACAACTGTTTAGCCTGACCTGCACTCCTATTCCCCATCTTACTGGAGCAGACAGGGGTAGTGTCTTGCTGCAGCAATGCTATTTCTGAGCTGATATCCCCTCATCTGCCAATCTTGCAAATGTGTTGGGGTGTACCAGATCAGGACTAGCCTCTCTGACACTCTTCCCTCTACCCTTCTTTCTAACTGTTACCCAGCTAGCTGCCTCATATTCCTGCACTTCCATGCTGCCAATCCTCCCCAGCATCTACACTTGCGAGTGTTTGCTCAGTGGGCAGCAAACTCGCTTCCAAGTTGGCAATGGATCTCAGTGTTGCCACTTGCTCATTTACATCCAGGATCCGGGCTTCTAAATGTGCAGTGTGCACAGCAGTATGCCCCCTCGAACTGTTGTTCAAGGATGGCATACATGGCACAGGTTGTGCACTGGACAGCATTGTCAAACATGGAACTCATGGGGATGTTACCAAAAAGAGATATGAATACAATTGTAATAATAAGCAGTATAATACTGTCCCCTCTAAACTCACCAAATTTAAAGTCTCTCAATCTTAAGTCTCCACGCTTAAAAAAAGACACACTTATAAGGAAAACACACTCGCAGACTCGTTCGCTCGCTCAAAATACTCAGTTTTAAACCTTTCCCCCAATGCTGTTTGGCTGTGCTGCAACCTTTCTTTCAGGAGTAATTTGTGGGGTAATTTGGAGTCAAATACAGAGCGTGTGTATTTCTGCCCCATATACGCCTGAATTCCATCTCATTCATTATGTAGGGTATTTTATACCCAATGGTTAATTTATCCTTTTGTTTTGTGGGGGAATTTGAGTCAAATACAGAGTGAATGTATTTCTGCCACATACACACCTGAAATCCATCAACTTCAGACTGTGGGGGTATTTTAATCTGTGACTAAAAGTTAATTTATCCACTTTTTGTGGAGAATTCTGTGTCAAATCCAGTGTTTGTGTATTTCAGCCCAACATACATCTCAAATCTAGCCACTTCAGTCTCTTGGGATATTGCTATCTGTGGCAAACAGTTAATTTTTTCACTTATTGTGGTGATTCTGTTAAAAGTTGATACATGTACAGCCCCCCAAAAGATTGGAGAGTGTGTCGTCAGTAATTTTGCATTGATATCACTAATCATTTTGCCCTTCCTTTGATCCTTCAGTGTATGCTTTCAATTGGCCAATAATCCATCATTGCTAAAGCCAAAAAGAAACAGGAGTTGATCCCAAAAAAGTAAATGGAATATTTTCATGTGTTCTGTGTTTTGTATCCACTCCTGCTTTTGGCTTCCTACTCATCTGACAATCCTGATGCAAACAAAGAACCATGTCATACTAGCCTTATGGCTTCTCCGCAAACACAATCGGTTTTGTTTGTTCTTTTCACTGCTTGTCATAGATTAAAAGAAGGGAAAAACCAAACATAGTGGCAACGTCATAGAGTGGTGGAGGGTGGAAACAGCATTAGAAAACCATGGGGTGGTCGACTGAGAGAGTGGTCAGTTGGCAGAAACATGAGTAGGCCACAGAGTGGCAAATGACAGATTGTGGAGGTGGCACCAACATGAGTAGGCCACAGATTGGCACAATTACACAGTGTGGAGGTGACGGCAGCAACAGCAGCAGCATCAGGCTGGAGAGTGGCACAGTGTCATAATTTTGAGGTGGCGGCAGCTAGGTGACATAATGAGGAGGTGGCAGTAACAGCAATATCAAGCCAGAGTGTGACATCGTGATATAGCCTGGAGATGACAGCAGCAGCATGAGGAGACCTGAGTGGTGAGGTGGCAGCGGCATAAGAAGGCTACATAATGGCCCAGGGAAGAGTGGGGAGGTGGATGGCATTACCAGTCTCTGGTAAAAATGGTGGGTGGTTGAAGGAGCAGCTGGCAGCAGATGTGTGGCGTCAGGCGGGTGGCAGCATCAGAATAGTAGCTGAGGCAGGTAGCCAGAAGAATCCAGGGTTCAGGGTCTGCTCCAGGTACTGCTGGTGGTGGGTACCTAAATCACTAGAAGGGGAAGAAACAGGTCAGATGGACGACGGCACGGATAGGCAGTAGCCAACTGACTACATAGGATGTCTGTAAAGTACTTGAGTTTGTCATCCGTCTTGGCAGGTGAAAAAATTCCCCCATTTTGGACCAGTAGCGAGGGTACAAGAGGGTGGAGTGCCAGAAGTTATCCCTCTGCCGGATGGTGACTATTCGGCTGTCACTAGCCAGGAAATCAGCATGCAGCGGGCCATCTGCCCAAGTGACTCTGAGGGACTCCCTTCCTCCATCTCCACTGTATACTGCCATGGTGTGTCTGGGTCATCTTCCTCGTCTTCCTCATCCTCCGGCTGCTCCTGCTCCTCTCTTGTCACCTGAGTAGAAAAAACACTCATTTCGCCAGACACTGCTTGTGCTCCAATGTCTTCCTCCTCCTCCTCCTCCAGTTCAGCCCCCACTGGACTTATGTGGCCATGAGCTGTAGTCGCCACATTTCCAGTCCCCTGTCCAGACATATTTTGCAGCATCTGTTCCAAGACATGAAGCAGTGGAATGACGTTATTCATCCTGTAGTCCTAGCAACTGACAAATAACATGGCCTCCCCAAAGGGTATGTGCAAACAGCAGGTGTCACGCATGAGCTACCACTGGCTGACATAAAAATTACACAGTGGAGTATCCCCGTCCGCTTGGATAATCGAGAAATCATTAATGGCCTTTCTCTGTTCATAGATTTCTCCCTGTTTTGCTCTGTTCATAGATTTCTTCCTGTTTTGCTCTGTTCATAGATTTCTCCACTTTTATCTGTTCAGAGATTTCTTCCTGTTTTTCTCTGTTCATAGATTTCTCCATGTTTTATTCTGTTCATAAATTTCTCTCTGTTTTTCTCTGTTTATAGTTTCTCTGTTCTGTTCAGCTCAAGGATGGTTTGCTTGGCGGTGTAGGAATGGCTAAAGTACATGCAAAGTTTCCTGGCCAGTTCTCTGAATGGTGCAGAGTCTACCACTTGAAAAAGGAGGGACTGTCGTACCACCAACTTGAACAGGAGCAGGGTCAACTTCTGCACTTTGGGATGGCTAGACACATACTGCTGTCTCTTGGCAATCGTACTGGTGAACAACTGCTGGCACCTTGAGTGGTGAGGAACAGGAGCATCTGGACCGGTAGATGATGTGAAAGACAGACAACTCACTTCAGCAGAGGTGGTGGAGCCTTGACTGCCTGAAATGGAGAGGTGTGCCACTGGGTGCTGCGACGGCAGAATGGACCACCACATCTGAGACACGTTTCTCCCAGGCCACTCTATGGTGAGGTTGGATGTATTGACACAGGGCTGTGGTGCCAACGTTAGGTCACTGGTCACGCTTTAGTTTCTGCACACAGATTCTACCTATAGCCATGTTGGCCTCCTCCGGTGTCTTGGCAGAAAACTGCTACACCGCTGAGTAGGTGATTTTACCACCAATGCTCCGCACTGACTGTTACCGCTGCTGCCTTGATGGGCTCGTGCACCGCTATTTTCTGGGACCTGAAGAGTGGGTGGTCTAAATCATGTCTGTTTGGCTCCCAAACTCGCACTGCTGCCACCTTGCTGACTCCCGGCCACACTATCGACTTGCCGGCTGCACCACTGCCTGCCGCGCAAGCTTCTGCTCTCTTCTCTCCCGATGATGATGATGAAGTCCTTGCTTCCAGGGCCGGGACGATGGGTAGTCTAGGAAGATGGGCGCCTAGGGCGCCACTTCATCCTAGGCAGATAAGGGGGCGCAAGAAGGTATGGAGTGGGCTGAATTTTCCATTTGGGGGGCACTTCATGTCTTGTTTAACTAGGGCACCAGAATAGCCTTGTGTTCAGGTCATTTTCCCCACCACCTCTTTGCTATCCACTGTCCTCAAATAGTTCATCCTCACTGTATAGTAGCACAGAGCCCACAGCACATAGTAGTTCTCTGGCTGTGGGAACTGAACACAACAGAGGTGGGTTGAGGACAGGTGAGGGCCCCTGACCTGCTCCCGGGCAATGCCAACTTAAGGTTGTATCTTATGCATGCACCGACTCCTTGGCAGGGTTGTCAGATGTCATCTGGGAGAAAGTGGATGAACTAGTCAACCATTTGAGAACCGTTGCCTTAGTGGTCAATAGTGATGAGCGATTGTGTGAACTATCGTTATGAATTCGATAGTCGATATCGGCAATTATCATGACAATATCCGATAGTCGATAACAGATTATCGCCGATGACCATTAAAGTCTATGGGAGAGGAACAACACCTTCATTCTTATACCCAAACAGGACTGGAAAGCTGGAATTAACACCACAAAAGTAAAAGGGGTATGTCTACATCTTTGGGAAAACAATAAGGTTTTAAAATCACAGAAAAAAAGTCACAGACTATTCACTATCCCTGTCTTATACCACAGCATGACCTTAAACCTGCATGACCCACAAAATTTAAAAAATCCAAAGGGAGTATTATTTGAACCTCATTTTTACTTGAACGGGCATTTACTACCCCGTCTGGAAGCTAGCAACCTAAACTTATACCCACAAGATTAAAAATGTGCCAGAAGAAAAAGTATCTTTCAACCACCATTTTAGTTTGAACTGGACATTGACTATCCTGTCCTGGACCGCAGCTTGACCCTTAAACCTGTCTGAACCACAGATTAAAAAGTTCCGGAAAAGGCGTCTTTGAACCACCATTTTAATTGAACTGGACATTAAATATATCTGTCCTGTACCGCAGCATGACCCTCAAACCCAGCTTCGACCACAGATTAAAAAGTGCCGGAAAAAGGAGTCTTTGAACCACCATTTTAGTTGAACTGGACATTATACTATACTGTCCTGACCGCAGATGACCATTAAACCTGTCTGACCCACAATTAAAAGTGCCAGATAAAAGAGTCTTTCAACCACCATTTTAGTTGAACTGGACATTGACTATGCCTGTCCTGAACCACAGCATGCAGGTTGCATTAACCACTGAAGAATAGATTGGCGACGCTGTTCGTTACTGAGATTCACAGGGCACCGACCCAGCGATGACAGGCCTGACAGTCCTGCAACCAAAGATCCGCTGCCTTGCGTGTTGTGACCAGCGCTGGAAGGAGCACCTTCTCTCGTACCTCTACCTCCATGTCCTACACCCCTCTTTGCTTGCTTACCACCTGCATTTCGCTTCATGTTCAGAAAGATATAAATTTAAAAAGGTATGCAAGAGTTTTTGACAGTTTCTTATTGAAAAACGGCAAATCACAGCTATTCTTAAATCCCTCTAATTTCCAACAGCCAATTAGGATTAGAAACAGAATTGTTTCTATCGAATACCAGTGAAATGCGGCTTGGTGGAAGAACCGTACGTCAAAATCAACAGTGTTCTTCCTTCAGTCCCAGGGATTTACAACTGCCCAGTAGGACTAGTAATTGATAGTTTCCAACAAACTATCATACAAGTGCGCTATCTGCTCCAAACTGAGATTCACCGAGCGCAATAAAACTATTCAAAAGTTACACGGATGAGAAATTGCATTTTTTGCAGCAATGACAAACGAGAACAGTTACTAGAAAATGTTTCTTTCAAATTGTCGTACAACGTGGCTATTTGAAAAAAACTTTGGCCGCAACACATGCAATACTACTATTTAAAAGTTATACAGATAACAAACGGTGGTTTTTGCAACATTGAAAAACACCAACAGTTACTACAAAATTTCTGTATCCAAATTTAAGTACAAGGTGGCTATTTGAACAAAACTGGGGCACACCAAAGTGTAATACAACTCTTTAACCCCTTACCGCCGGAGCCAGTTTTGGCCTTTCTGACAGAGCCCTGGTTTTAAAATCTGACATGTGTCACTTTCTATGAGAATAACATTTTGACACTTTTACCTATCCAAGTGATTCAGAGAATGTTTTCTCGTGACACATTGTGCTTTAAGTTAGTAATACATTTTGGTCCAAAAAGTCCTTGTTTATTTGTGAAAAATATCATGAAAATTTTCAAAAATTTCTGCGTGTAAGACAGATAGGTATTCCACTCAAAATAATTTGTAACTAGCATCTACCATATGTCTACTGTAGGTTGGAATAACTTTTTAAATGTTTTTTTATTTTTTTACCACATTAAGGGGCTTAGAAATATAGAACAAACTTTTCACATTTACAAGAAAATTAGCAAAATACATTTTTTTAGGGACTAGTCCAGTTCTGATGTGGCTTTGAGGGGCCTGTATGTTAGATACCCCAATAAAAATTAAAAAAAAAAAAAACACACCCCTTTAAAAT
>JAODAL010035084.1:0-43389 GCA_025379985.1 Phyllomedusa bahiana | reverse complement strand
CCCCCTTTCGTCATTGTCCCCTTTGGGCTTTTCCCTGTTTTTGCCATAGAATGTCATTGTGCCACTGTCTGACCTCTGCTGCTGCTGGGGGCTGCTGCCGTGCCCTACACACTGTCATTGTGCCACTGTCTGCCCTTCATGCTGCTGTTGTGGCTGCTCCCTTGACCCTCACACTGTGTCATTGTGCCACTGTCTAAACCTCATGCTGCTGCTGTGGCTGCTCCCGTGACCTACACACTGTGTCATTGTGCTACTTTTCTGACCTCATGCTGCTGCTGTGGCTGCTGCCGTGACCTCCACACCTGTGTCATTGTGCCACTGTTGACCTCATGCTGCTGCTGTGGCTGCTGCCGTTACCTACATACTTTTTTCATTGTGCCACTGTCTGCCCTCATGCTGCCTGCTGTGCTGCTGCCGTGATCTGCACATGTCATTGTGCCACTTTTCTGACCTCATGCTGCTGTTGTGGCTGCTGCCGTGACCTACACACTGGTGTCATTGTGCCACTGTTCTGACCTCATGCTGCTGCTGTGGCTGCTGCAGTGACCTACACAACTGTGTCATTGTGCCACTGGTCTGACCTCATGCTGCGGGCTGTGGCTGCTGCCGTGCCCTACACACTTTTGTCATTGTCCCAAATGTCTGACCTCATGCTGCTGCTGTGGCTGCTGCTGTGGCTCTGCTGCCGTGACTAGGACACTGTGTCATTGTGCCACTCTGGGGCCTATTCCTGTTTTTGCCACCTCCAGAATGTCATTGTGCCACTGTCTGACCTCATGTGCTGTGGCTGCCGCCGTCACCTTCCACACTCTGTCACTAATGTTGCCACCTGAGCTCATCAGCTTGTTTTTTTCCAGCTTTCGCTGGCATGACTTTATCAGGCTCATTCCTGCTTGAGTTTTTTTGGTCAGTTTTGCCCTCTCAAGTTCCCCAGGGAATTTTATAGTGAAGCGATTCTTAAGAGCGGCGGCAGCTTCTGCGTGTCATACTAAAACACAACATTGTATGAAGAAACCAAACCAAGCTCCCTCTGCATATTTTAAACATGGCACAACGTTCTACAGCAAACCCCGCAGGGTCTGTGCAGCCTGGAAATAGCTGTTTTTTAACGTGATTCATGCCGAAGTAATTCGGAACGAAGTTATTTTTTGCCGAGAAATTCGGCGAAGTGAACGAAACGAATTTCGGGAAATTCGCCCATCTCTAGTTATGACCTGTATTTCTACTTCAGTTTACTGGTTGAGCATGCTCAGTTTCAATACTATGAGTTACAGGGGTGTGAGCTATTGGTTCATGAAACAGCCCAGGATGAGAGGGGCTATAACAAGGAATTAATGTGAGAGGTTCAGCAATGAGGGCTCAGACTACTGCACAAATAGCTGGATACTTGCTCTTTAGCAGCATTGGGAGAACAGGAGGAGAACAGCCTGGAATAGATGTCAGCAGTGCAGAACAGGACATATATTATGCTGCCACATGGGATGCTGCTGAGGTCAAGAATACTGTTACTGTGATAAGAAGGAAAACAAAGGGGGCAACAGTGTGACATACAGAATAATTATATGTTTAGGATTAGTATTGCACTGTTAATTTCTGTTTTATGATCCTGAAGCTTTCTTTTAAGTTTCTTGACCAAATGCTGGAATACCCCTTAATCATTTTCAATTACTAACTGAATGCAGATTTACATTCTAATCCTTGAGAGTAAATTAGTTATATTAGCTTTTATTGTTCATTTTAGTACTATTATGAAAATAATATTCATAGTCTTCTACAAACAGCAGCAGACTTTAAAGTTTTTCCACAGAATAATGAATTTATTTTGAGATAGACAAGAAACTACAGGCTGACATTTCCCATAAAGCAGAGCAGCTTTAAAGCTTTCTTTGTTTTCAACATTTCAAATAAACCAAGTCATGGCATTGTCAGCTCTGTAATGTTTCTATACTTCAGCTGTCTAACACTATCTACAGAACCAAGACGTGGTGTTCCTGGGCTGACACATCCATGCTTCTATATACACTCCAGTCCAAAGAACTTAGCTTAGAAAACTTAGTTTAGGAAAATTAGAAAAGTATAAATGTTTTACAGTGTTATTATCTATCTATTCTTTTAGCTTCAAAGCAGTTTTTATTTGTTGGTGTTGTACCAGCACTGGCAAAAGATGAGACAAAATAAATTTTAAAAAACCTAAAGGAAACAACAATAGCAATGTTACAGACACAAACATCAAACACGCTGGTTTGTATAGCCAGGAAAAAAACATGACAACCAAAATAGCGAAAGTCTGGGGACCAATTTTTAAAGTTTAAGCAAATAAAGCTTACTCATTGACTCATAAACATTGTGCAATTTTCCCAAAAACTTTCAGAAGTCATGTTCAATGTACCCTGGTCATGTTATGATCACATATCCGCTTAGCTTTCTAGTGATTATAGTATAGCACAGCTGTGTAAAAAGCTGTGTACCTTTGTGATTATCAAAAGCCAAAACTTTTTTTTTATTCCCCATAACGGGGAAAAAAAAAAAAAGGGTTCTTTTTAAAGGGAACACCCAAAAACAGATGTGGGTTTTTTGAAAAAGTTAAAAATTTAAAAAGTTTTTTGGGAAAAATTTGAAATTTTAAAAAATTCAAAAAATTTTAGATTTTTTAAATTTTCCAAAATGAGAAAATTTAAATAATAGGGGATAAGGATATTGTCCGCAAATTTAAAAGGGTTACTCTTTTGGATTGGGGCCTTTTAAAAAACCATGTGGGGGGCGACGCATTTTTTAAACCAAGTATTTACATGGTTTGATGTAGTTTTTGGGCTATTTTTTTTCGGGGTTATACCCAGAAACGATTTCCCCATTTTTTTTTATGTGGTTTTGGTTGGGGAAATCGGGGTTTTAAAAACCATATACAAATTTTTGGGGGGCGTATTTTTAATCCCGGTTTTAAAAAGGGGGGACCCCCATTGACACCCAATAGAAATTTTCACAAATCTTTTTTCCCAAAAAAATTAAACTTTTTCTAAGCTTTTTTTAGGGTAAAAAAACAAACCACCCAAAAATTTTGTTGTATAATAAAAATGAATATTTTCTATTGATTTCAAGGGGGGAAGGGTTTTTTTTCAGTTTAAGACAATTTATTTCAATTGGGAACTGAAGGATTTGATTTTGAAAAAATTTTGTCGGGGTGGACATACCCCTTTAATTTTTGACAGTAAAATTTGGGACTAGTCAGTTTTAAACAATTTGCCACATTTTATCATATTTCTTGAAAAATTCGGCACATTTTGCAACTGTTCAGTAAAAATTTTACACCTTTTTTTAATTTGGGGGATACCGTTTTTTCCCACAAATTTGAGGAAATATTTTTGCACTTTTTTGGTTGGCTTTGGGGAATGTTAAACCCCACTCATTTGCTGGGGAAAACCATCCCCCCCTTTTGCTGAAGCCCAAAACCCCTTTTTATAAAAGGCTAAGGGTTTTTGCAAAGTGTCTAAAAAACTTTTGAAAACACAAAATTTGTTTTAGTGAAAGGCATTTTAAAAACCAATTTTTTTGGGGAAACGATTGTTGCCTTGTTAAATTGCCCTTTTGGTTTAAAAATGCTTAAAAAGTCTCCAGTGAAAAAGAGGGGGTATATTCAAACGGGGGGTTTTGACCCCAAAGTTGGATCAGATGGTGTTTGGATCAGTGTTTCGGGCCCCCTTAAAGGCCCCCCAAACAAAAATTTAAACAATGTGCAGGAAATGTACATTGCTTTAAAATGTAAAATACGCTTTGGGGCGTTCAAAAGGTGATCGCAGATGATTTTTTCATGCTTTCTTTGTGATGCGTTTTTTGGTTTTCCATCCAAAAAATTTTGTCATTTTAAATTTTTGTCCTTTTGACACAGCGGGAAACCCTTTTTTTAAAAAACTACAGGGTGCTTTTCTCCCTACAGGGAAAACAACCCAAACACGCAGCTGCGTTTTGGGGATACTTTTGAAAGAATTTACCCACATTTTTAAATTGCGTTTTTAAAGATCCAAAATGCATCCAAACACCATGTATACAAACCTTAACTATTTTTTCAAGCTTGTTTTTCTAAACAGTGAAAAATGATCAAGGCAGATCCCAAAAAAAGGGCAAAGTTTTATACATAAAAGTGGAAATGTACAAAAAAAAATATTTTCTGTGCTCATTCTTGTATGTGAAAAAATAATTTTTAAGAGTGGTTTTTTTCCTGAATTTAAAAATTTGGTGAATCTATGAGGCTGTTCATGCCTTTTCAGCTATGAGCTTGTATAGACTTTTTCTGCAATTTATGTCAGATTTTTTTTTGTAAAAAAAGTAAATTTGTCAGGGTTGGAAGCAAATGGCCCTCCCACTAGGGCACCCAAACAACCCCTTTAAAAATGGCCAAATGGGGCAAAAACCACCAAAAAGTAGCAAATTGTTAGGCTAGCGAGGCTTGCACAAAAATGTGTGAATCGCTTACCCATAAAACTAGGAACACCATAATTTAAAAATTCCTTTCATATAGAAAATTGTAGGACTGCTTTTTAAACAATTTTGAAATTTTAATTTTTAGGAAAATGTAAATTAAAGAAGTTTTTGCTAATTTCAAAAATTTAAAAAAAAAGGTTTTGTCTTGTTTTGTTTTTTTATAAAAGGGCTTTTTAAAAATGGTGGGGTTTTCTCCTTAAAAAAGTATTAAAATCCCTTTTAAAAATTTTTTTTGGGGGGGTTTTTTTACAAATTTTAAAAATTATTAGGCAAGGAAGAATTTTGACTATATCATTTTTAGAAATATTTTCCAGCTCCAAGCTTTATGAGCTTGAATGCAAATTGGACTGAGGCAGGTGATGTGGTTTTTTGTAATTAGGGTGGGTGTGGCCTACAGAGATCAAAACCCTAAAGATGTGCATAATGATTGGGGGCCAGGGAAATTTTAACTGACTCTGAATAGTCAAAAGTTTTAACAGGCTTTCACGCCCCCTTTGAAAATTTCTAAGTGGGTTTGGGGGAAAGATCCAAAAAAACCCCCCCAAAACCTTTTTTTTGCAAATATTTCCAAGGTTGCAAAAATGGTTAGAAAAAAGCCCCAAAAAAACTTTCCAAGATTTGGGTTTGCCCTTTTTAAAAAAAATAAAAACCAAGGAGTGGGGTCACTTTTCCCCCAAATGCAAAACCCCCACTGTAGGCCCCAAAAAAACAGGGTGTTCAATTTTTCCAAGAAATTGGCCAAGGGAAAACAGGTTAAAAACCCCAAATATTTACTGAACAAAAACAAATTGAAATTTAAGTTATATTGCAAGAAGGGACACAAAAATATATGAAGAATGATTTTTAAGATTTTATAGACTGATGAAATAAAAGTGACTCTTGACAGACCAGATGGATTTGGGGGCCCTGGGGGGGGAAATTTTTAAAAAAACGAGCATAGTTTTCTCCATTTTCTTTTCAGAATTAAAAATTTTAGCTAGTTTTCCCTTTTTTTGGGTTTTAAGAATGAACTCAAGATACTTTCTTCAAGTAGCGGTAACGAAAAAACTGCATGATTTCATGCAGGACAATGTTCAACAATGTGCAAAAAATAACTTTGCTGCCTGACTAGCCAGTAAACACCTTAAAGATGAAAAAATAATGGCAGACAAAGAAAACCCCCGGAAATTTCTTTTTAAAAGCGTATACCTTTTCCTTGGGAGGGGGCCCGGAATTTTCAAAGGGGAAAGAGAAAAAGAGTTTTAAAAGTTTTTGTAAAATAGCTGTAAGGTAGGGCCCCCACAAAACAAAATTCCCCCTAGTAGGCCCCATAATTAACTCCACAGTTGGGCCCCCAAAAAAAATTCGACCCGGGGGTCCCCCGGCAACCCCGTTGACGGGGGCAAACTTTTTTTTAACCCGCCTGAGTAAAAACCCCATTGAGAGGGTTAAAGGGGGGCCCTTCCCTTTAAACGGAAGATTTATGGCTGGAGGAAAAAAAAGCCACCTCTAAAGTTTTTTGGAAAAAAACCCCGTTGGGGGTTTGGTTTTCACAAAAAAGTTGGGCCCCTTAAAAAAAACCCCGAGAAAAATGACAGACTTTATGGGGTTTGCCCTACTTTTGTTTTTTTATTTTATTATTATTTTTTTTTGGACAAAGTTTGGGAAAAGGGTTTTTAAAACTCTTTTTAAAAAATTTTAGTTGTTTGGCTTTTTTTTTTTTTTACTTTAAAAGATGAAAAAAAACAAGTAAGATGCCACCCAAAACAAAGGGTTTTTAATTTTTGGTTTCATAATAATTCTTCACAAAAAATAGTTGTTTAAAGGTTTTTGCACAATAATAAAACCCCCAAAAAAAAGCCGAAAATCACTTAAAATATTATTAAAAATTGAGTTCAAGGTTTTTAAATCTTGGATTGAATGTCGCAAATTTTTTTGTTCAAAAATTTTGTTTAAATTTTTAAAAAACAACTTTTTTTAAAACTTCTGCACAACCCGCCCTATAATTTAAAACCGGGAAAGTAACTTAGGACTATTTTTACAGAAATTTTATGGATTTTTGATATGATTTTTAATTTTTTGCCCCCTTTTTCCTTTTTTTATTACCCCTTTATTTTTTCCTTTTTAAATTTAAATTTAAATTTTTAGAAATTTTACTATCCCCATTTTTTAAAAATCTGTAGTCCCCATTTGCATTCGGAAAATCAGTATTAAAATTTTCTTTAAAATTCAGAAAGTTTTCAGTGTCAAAAATTAATATTTCATCAATCGTCATTTGCCTTTTCTTTTCTTTCTTCTCTGTAAATTTTTAGCCTTCCCTTTTTAACCCTCCTTTTTATAAAATTTTTATCTTCAATTATTTTTCCTGTTCTAAACAACTCTTTGTTTTCGTGATCAAAGTCAAGATTCCCCATTCATCACTGTGTGCCCCAAAATTTCCCGAATATTTAAAAGGTAAAAGCCTGCCTTAAACAAAAAAAAAAAAACCCTAATTTTTTATGCGTATAAAGAAAAAAAATAGAAACAGTTGTTTAAAAATCAAAATAATTTTATTGTTTTTTAAAAATTTTTATTTATTGCATTATTTTTAAAAGCGTTTTGCAGATAAAGTCATCATTCATATTGGGGGGCCCTTTCCCCATTGGGCCCCCGGGAATCTAAAAACCAAAATTTAACTGGGCAGTGTATTCTTTGGGGTGGGGGAGGAAAATTTAAATACCCCCAAAAGAAAACATAGGGAAAAAATCCAAAATTTTTTAAATTTCAGGTTTGGGAAAAAAAATTTTTGGAAATTTTTTTTCCTAGGACCCCCGGGGCTGAAAAGGGAATTGTGCTACCCCCTGAACTGCCCAAAAAGCAGGCCAAAAACGGACTTTAAACACCTGTATTTTAAAACATGAACACCTCAAAATATTAAATGATTTTCTGACAATTTAAAAAAAAAAACTTTTTTCTTTTTCCCCCCCGGAAAAAGTGCCACTCCAAATTTATGGGGATGGTTTTTTGGTATTGCAGCATTTAAGTGATGAATTTTTTATTTGTTTGAATCCTTATATTAAAACCCGAAAATATTTTAAGGGCTAAAAAAAAATTCTTTTTACTCAGACATGAGAAAAATGAAAATTTTAAAAGGACCCAAAGACATTTTTTTTAAATTTAAAAACTTTTTGGCCCCCCGTGAAAGAAAAAATTTTTTTGGGGGTTCCCTTTTCTTACAACTTGTGTTTTGGTTTTTCTTTTTTCCCCCTTTTGGGATTCCCTTTTTCAAATATGCAATTGGAAAAATTTTTATTTTTAAAAAAATTTAAACCGGGGGAAAACCCCTTTTTAAAAAAAAAAGGGGGCCCCCCCAAAAAAAAAAAAACCCTTTTTTGGGGAAAAAAGGGGGTTGGGGGGCCCCCCGGGGGAAAATTTTAATTTTTTTTGGGGTTTTTTTTTTTGGGGGGCCCCCCCGGGGGCCCCCGGGGAAAAAAAAAGGGGGGGGGAGGGGGGGGGGAAACAGGGGGGGGGCGGGGGGGGGGTTTTTTTAAAAACCCCCCGGGGGGGGGGGGGGCCCCCCTCCCCCGGGAAGGAAAAGGGGCCCCCAAAAAAAAATTTTTTAAAAAAAAAAAATTTTTTTTTTAAAAAAAATTTTTTTTTTTTGGGGGCCCTTTTTTGGGGGGAAATTTTTTAAAAAAAATTTTTTTTTTTTTTTAAAAAAATTTTTTTTGGGGAAAAAAAAACCCCCCGGGGGCCCTTTTTTCCCCCCCCCTTTTTTTAAAAAAAATTTTCCCCCGGGAAAAAAAATTTTTTTTTTTAAAGGGGGGGTTTTCTGGGGGGTTTTTTTTTAAAATTTTGGGGGAAATTTTTAAAAACCCTTTTTTTTTTAAAAAAAAAAAAGGGGGGGGGGGGGGGGGGGGGGGGGGCCCCCCCCTTTTTTTTTTTTAAAAAAAAAAAACCCTGCCCAGAAAAAATTTGTTTAAACATGCCCCGGGAGAATTGGTGCTTTCCAAGTTTTTGGGGGCCGGGCCCCACATGCACCAATTTTGGTGTAAGACATTTATTATCGTCCCGAAAAGAGCTTCGACAGGTTTTTTGGGGCCAAAACAGCGCTCCATTCAGACATCTGGAACTAAGAATCTAAGGGTGACATCTATGAATTTGCATGCACCATTTTTGTAACTTGGCACCAACACACCAGTTCTAAATAGATATAGAGGAGTGTATAATATGACAGTATGAATAAAAGTGTTCTGCGGCAAACACAATTGCCGCATAGAGTGTTATACGCCAAACCTTGTATGGGAGTTTTGCACCAATATTTGGCGCATTAAAATGTGTTGTCAGGCGCACATTGTACAAAGTTTGGCCATATGCTTGTTCATACATATATAGAACCGGCAATAGACAACCAGCAATAGACGGCAAAAAATGGGAAAGGTGAATTCATAGATGTCGTCTTTAATCACACTATTCATTTTAGTCTCAATTTTACAATCTTCCACAGTAGAGTGGCTATGTTTTATCAGAAAAAATCAACCTCTTACTGCAATAGAAAAAAAAATGTAAGGAACAAATAGATATACCACAAAATTTACCTGTTTTATCAAATTCAGTTTAGGTAAAACTATACAATTACCATAAAAGTGGCGGCACAAGAAATCACAGCTGTGCTTCTAGACGACTTGAGCAAGAAAGCAGTGCTATTTCTGTCACTGAGACATTAGAAAGCCAATCATTCCCCTTTTAGAATTTCCAAAAATAAATATATATCTTGCTGCATGTATGTACATAGAAAATATATGCAAGAATATACTATTACCTTCAGATGCATTGAAATGTGGTTATTGTACATAAATATTATCGACTAAGGCTTGTTCACAGCCAGACGTATACTGCAAACGATTTATACAAACAGGTTCTAAAGAATGTATTTTTTACAAAAACAAGTATTTTACTTATCTTCTTACATTGTGTATGGATCACCATGAGCCATGGTTATATGACCATGTCTGTTGGCAGAATAATTTGAATCAGCATCACCCTATTCTTGTCTCCATATTCAATTTCCTGCATGACTTGTTCACACCGCTATGGTGCTTCCATCCCTTACACTGTAATAATGAGAGATTTTCTCAGGGGATATGTCTTAAGGCCAAGTCATTTGCCTCAGTTTTTGCTAATAGTGTACAAAAACAAATAAGGAAACCATTAGTGGTGTATCAAAGCTGGAATAGTAAAACACTAGCTGAATTTTAATTTGTTAGAGTTCATACAGCATGGTGATTTTTTTAAATATATTTTGCATTACCCATAATACCGCATTTGGTCTATAATAATACCTTTTTTATTAAAACTGTCTAGGTCTAAGACTTTCTTTGTCGCCCATAGCAACCAATCAGAGCGTCCCTTGCATTTCATGTAGTGCTCTGAAAAAAGGAAAAGGGAGCTCTGATTGGTTACTAACTTACTATGAGCAACAAAGAAAGTTATACCTAGACAGCTAAATCTAGGCCTCTGGATGCCCCATACAAAATATTTTCCTCACTTACCAAATCATAAATCCATACAACACATAAAATAATGCTACTACAATAGCCAAATAACAGAACCATATAGTGCATAAATAATAATGTCATACAATGCACAAAATAATACTTCTACAATATCCAAATAACAGTCATATATTGCCTTAACAATAATGTCACACTGCACAACATAATGCTTTTATAATATCCAAATAAAAGAGTCATATATTGTCTAAATAATAATTACAGTGCGCTAAAAAATGCTGCTACTCTATCCAATTAACAGAGTATTAAAAGAGGCATGGACTCGTGGGACAGGGATGTAATATTCCTGCTTTATAAAGCATTAGTATGTCTTCATCTAGAATATGTTGTTCAGTTATGGGTTCCAGTTTATAGAAAGAATGTACTGGCGTTATTGAGAGTCTAAAGCTATGGTGCAGTGATTTATTTGTAAACCCTCCCTCAAAAGACAAGGGGACACTCCCTCTATCTGTAGAATAAAAGATTCAATAACCAGAAGAAAAAGCCTTCTTTACTTTCTGTGAATCTGTGGAATAGCCTGCCTGAGGGGTTGGTCACAGCAGGAACAGTTGAGGGTTTTAAGAAAGACTTAGATATGTACCTAAATCTAAAAAATATCAATACTTATGTAGCCATTTAAAACATTTAGATCTAGCGAATGTTCATTGGTTCTTTTCATCTGCATGTCTTATAGATGAATGCCAATGTAGTTATTATGCCATACCTTGTAACTCTGTTTTCATCATTTGATGAGCCAGTGATTGTTGGCATTGGTGTATGTATTCTCTGCCTTGATATAAGGCAGGATCAAAAATGAAATTAAATTTTCCTTTAGGGCAGATTGGTTCATGCCTTATGGGTTCCAAATCTTCATCATTAGGGAAAACACAGCCTAAAATTTCCTTATCCCTCCCTTCATCCACATCTTTCCTCACCCTGCGTTGAACTTGATGCACATACAGTGGGTTTCAATAATATTCTTACCCCTTCAAATGTTCCTCAGTCCTAAACACACAGCCACAAACTTTAATGTATTTTAGTGATATTTTATGTGACAGAGCACCACAAAGTAGCAAGTATTTGTAAAGTGTAAAGAAAATATGTGCTTTTTCAAATTTTTGCAGATTAAAAAACTAAAAAGTGTAACGTGTATGTGTATTCAGCCCCCTGTACTCTGATACCCCTAAATAAAATCAAGTGTGACCAATTGCCTTTAGAAGTCACTTATTAGTTAATAGAGTACATGTGTATGTCATTTATTCGCAGTTTAACTGCAGCTGTTTTGAGAAGGCTTCAGAGATTTGTCAGAGAAGATTAGTGAACAAACAGCATCATGAAAACCAAGGAACACACCAGACACTTCAGGTATAAAATTGTGGAAAGTGTATAGCAGGGACAGGTTTAAAAAAAAAAATAGCCCAAGCTCTGAACATCTCACAAAGCCCTGTTGAATTCATCATCCATAAATGGAACATGGCCGTTCACCTAAAATGACAGCCCAGACAAGAAGAGCACTAATTACAGAAGCAGCCAAGAGGCCCAGGGTCATTCTGAAGGAGCCGCAGAGATCCACAGCTCAGATTGGAGAATCTATCCTTAGGACAATTATTAGTTGTGTACTCCAGAAATATGAAAGAGGGGTGATAAGAAAGAGAAGAAAACCATTTTTGAAAGCAAGCCATAAAAAGTACTGTTTGCAGTTTGCAAAAAACTTTGTAGGGGACACAGCAAGCATGTGGAAAAAGGAGCTCTGGCCAGATAAGTCCAAAATTTAACTTTTTGGTATAAATGCAAAAATTTATATTTGGAGGAAAGCCAACATTGCACTGCACATGTGGAGATGCTTTGCTTCAGCAGGGACTGGGAAGCTGGTCAGAGTTCATGGGAAGATGGATGGAGCTAAATACAGGGCAATCCTGAAGGAAAACCTAAAGGAAAACCTGTTAGAGGCTGCAACAAATGTGTGACTGGGGCATAGGTTCACCTTCCAGAAGGACAAAAACCCTAAACATACGGCCAAAGCTAAAATGGAATGGTTTAAATTAAAGCATATTAATCTGTTAAAATGGCCCAGTCACAGTCCAGACCTAAATCCTACTGAAAATCTGTGGCAGGACTTGCATGAATTGCTGTTCGCCAACCAATTGCTGTTCGCCAACCAAGAGCTAGAGCTATTTAGCAAAGAAGAATGGGCAAAAATTCCAGCCACTAAGGGAGACACGTATGGAACTAGGCACATCGGAGTGCATTTTCATATCTATTTTTCAGTGTATAAAATTAGTTTTAGATTCTATTAATTTTAAATACATTTTATAGGAGATATTTTTATATTTTTGGGATATTATATATTTTTATATTAATTTTATATGATAACTTTTTTATTAAATTTAAAAAATGTAATTTTATGTAGTTTGATAATTATCAGAAATTACTTTTTATTATTGTACTGGTGTAAGTAATATTGGACATTTTTTGCCCTAATCATAAATCTAGCTCGACTTTGACTCCTCAGGCTCAGGCAGACCACATTAAAATAGGTATGCCTATTCGAGCAGTAATGCACCTAGTTTTGCCAACCCACATTCATATATGTGTCTAATATTCTGAGTGTAGGGCAACACGCCCCCAGAACGCCCCTAGGATACCTCCTCATGTTAGGTGTGTTAGAAAGTGTCGAGTCTTACGAACAATGCGCCTAACACATTCAATAGGTGCATTAGACATTGTAGCCGGCTCACTTTGGTGCATTTTACGCCAGAAAAGGGTGAAAAACCCGATCATACATGTCTCCCTAGATGCACAGACACATGCACAGACCTGCAGCTTTTATTGCAGATAAGGGTGGCCCCACAAAGTACTGATTTAGTGGTGTTGGATACATATGCACGGCACACTTTTACGTTTTTTTTAGCTCACAAAAATTTGAAAGAGTACGTATCATTTTCTTTAAACTTCACAAACACTTTCTAATTTCTAACATAAAATATCAAAAAAATAAATTTACATTTATGACTGTAATTTTTAAAAATGAGGAAAAGTTCAAGGAGTATAAATACTTCTGCAACCCACTGTAGGTCTCTTTACTAACAATTTAACTATGTAGTAGGGCCTACATAATAATAATAATAATAATAATAATAATAATGCCACATAGGGCACAGAATAATACTTCTACAATATCCAAATAACAGAGCCATATATTAACAAATGTTAATGCCATACAATTCCCTATGAATACCCTACATGACTACAGTAGTGGCTCAGCTTAAAAATCATGACAAAAGCATAGGTAACATCTATTAATTTGCATGCTCCATTTTTGTAACTTGGCGCTGACACACCAATTCTAAATAGATATAGAGGAGTGTATAATATGACAGTATGAATGAAAAATGTTTAGTGCATAGCACTCAAATTGGTGCACAGAGTGTTACTGTATGTGCCAAACTTTGTATTGCAGTTTTGCACCTAACTTTGGTGCATTAAAATGGGTTGTCAGGTGCACATTGCGGCAAGTTTGGCAAAACACCTGTTCATACATTTATGGAACCGGCAATGTACGGCGAATTTATAGATGTTGCCCCATATTTTTTTGCCACAGTAATAGCTGTGATATATTCATATATATTAATCTAAAAATGTTCTGTTCCTTTGTAAAATTGGATTTTGAGACCACATATAAGACAACTATTATTATTTTTATTATTATTTATTTATTTTAGAGCGCCCTTGGTTCCAGAGCGCTGTACAATCGGGTTGAATATATAACATAGGTCAAACAAGTACAAAGGTGACGATTAATAACTAACAACTAGTACAGAAGGAGAGAGGTCCCTGCCTGTGAGGGCTTACAGTCTGCAAGGAAGGTGGGAAGAGACAGAAGGTGATGGGCAGACATTTGTGTCAAGGGTCTTTTAAGTAATCTTTGTCCCTCTAACCTGATACTAATGCTGGAACACCTTTCATTCCTTATATTTCATACAGTGCAAACCAAGTGTAAAGATTGTGGCGCCCTCCACATACAGCTGCTATTTGCAGTAAGGCTCTGCCTAACAGAGGTGAGGATAAAAAACAAACAAGGTACTACTAAATTGCTAGCTTACATTTAGAAGGACCCATTTCAGATAGGGAAGGATCTGACTCTCAACACCCTCACAATCAGATGATTGAAAAAGCAACAGCAGTTCAGTAAATGCCTTCTCCACTTCAACGTTGACAATAACAGTATTGTACTTCTAGCAATGGCTTTGCCATGTATCCCATTCACTTGAATGAGGCTTAGCTCCTGTGAGCTGCAATACCAAAAGCAGCTAGTACCAAAACACAAAGATTGTTATGTTCAACACTGAAGTTGGCAGAGTCAGCCAATTATGGGGATGGTGAGAATGGACTGCCACTCAGGGGCGTCACAAGCCCCGAATAAAACTCCACTTGCCCCGAACCTCGCCGGGCTCCAGGCCGCTGCTGTGGGCGTGGAGCGCCGACCACCATCTCAACTGTATGTGCGTCCGCTGGACACACATACAGCTGAAGGGTTCCATGGAGCAGAGAGCGAACGCTCCCTGCTCCTCGGAGTATCATCGTCCCCGGCGCCGCCGGCGATCGCTAAGCTATCGGCATAGGACCGTGCCGATCGTTGATGGCAGAGGCACTGGGTCTAACTGTATGTGCGTCCACCGGACCCACATACAGTTGCAGGCTTCTGCATAGACGAGAGGGATGGCTCTCCGCTCCGCAGAGTACTCGGGTGAGCCGCAGAAAGAATGTGGCTCATCAGAGTACACAGCACAGGTGGCGTGAGCGTCATCATGCTGCCTGCGCGGCCTGATGACGCTCACGCTGCCTGTGAAAAAGACCGGGAGCAGCGACAGCGGCAGGGAGCGAGCTCAGGTGAGTAGTGTCAGTTTGTTACTTTTAATTAGCCTTATACCTGCTGGGGACCCTTTTTATATACGTGCTGGGGGATATACAGTGCTGGGGACCCTTTTTATATATGTGCTGGGGGATATACAGTGCTGGGGACCCTTTTTATATGTGTGCTTGGGGATATACAGTGCTGGGGACCCTTTTTATATATGTGCTGGGGGATATACAGTGCTGGGGACCCTTTATATATGTGCTTGGGGATATACAGTGCTGGGGACCCTTTATATATGTGCTGGGGGATATACAGTGCTGGAACACTTGATATATGTGCTGGGGGATATACAGTGCTGGGGCCCTCTCTATATGTGCTGGGAGATATACAGTGCTGGGGACCCTTTATATATGTGCTGGGTGACATACCGGGCTGGGGGACCTCTATATATGTGCTGGGGGATATACAGTTCCGGTGGACCTCTATATATGTGTTGGGGGATATACAGTCCTGGGGGACCTCTATATATGTGCTGGGGGATATACAGTGCTGGGGGACCTCTATATATGTGTTCGGGGATATAGAGTGCTGAGGGACCTCTATATATGTGCTGAGGGACCTCTATATATGTGCTGGGGGATATATAGTGCTGGGGGACCTCTACATATGTGCTGAGTGATATACAGTGCTGGGGGACCTCTATATATGTTCGGGGGGATAGACAGTGTTGGGGGACCTCTATATATATGCTGGGGGATATACAGTGCTGGGGGACCTCTATATATGTGCTGGGGGATATACAGTGCTGGGGGACCTCTATATATGTGCTCGGGGATATACAGTGCTGGGGGACCTCTATATATGTGCTGGGGGATATACATTGCTGGGGGACCTATATATATGTGCTGGGGGACCTCTATATATGTGCTGGGGGATTTACAGACTGGGGGACCTCTATATATGTGCTGGGGACCCTATAAAAGATGGCTAGAGGTGCTGGGGACCCTATAAACTATGGCTAGAGGTTCTGGGGACCCTATAATCAATGGCTAGATGTGCTGAGAGACCCTATAATCAATGGTTAGATGTGCTGGGAGGCCCTATAATCAATGGTTAGATGTGCTGGGAGACCCTAAAATCTATGTCTAGATGTGCTGGTGGACCTACAAACTACCTATACATATGCTTGGGAACCTATAAACTACCTATACATATGCTGGGGAACCTATAACCTACCTCTAGATGTGCTGGGGAACCTGTAAACTACCTTTTAAATGTGCTGGGGAACCTGTAACCTACCTATACATGTGCTGGGGGACCTATAACCTAACTATAAACTACTTATCTAGTGTTGGGGGACCTATAAGCTATCTGTATGTACTGGGAGCCCTGTTATCTACCTATATGTACTGGGAGCCCTGTTATCTACCTATATGTACTGGCAGCTCTGTTACCTATCTATACTGGAGGCCATATTATCTATCTATATATACTGGGGGCCCTATTACCTATCTATATATTAGTGGCCCTATTACCTTTCTATATACTGGTGGACACTTATGTATCTATATATTGGGGGCCCTATTATCTATTTACCGACTGGGGGACCTTATAATCTATATCTCTACCTACTGGGGAACATATAACCTTTATACCTACTTACTGTGAGACATATAACCTACATATCTACTGAGGAGATCTTTATCTCTACTTACTGGGAAGGGTCTATAAACCTACCTAATGGGGGCTTATAAATAAACAATGAGTGACTCCCCATACCCCACAGCAGACATCTGGCTTATTTAGGTGCTGGAAAAATGAGGATTCTAAAATGTTTGTTTTTTAAATTCTGCAGAGACGATTCGTGGCCGGTAGAAGTCATCATGGCAGTCTGGGCCGGATGGAGGATAGAAGGGAAAGTGAATGACTCCGATCTGAAAAGACGCCTCCTGTAAGTCACTAAATGTAACTGCAGTGTAATCACTTATATTTCTGTAGAGACTACATACAACTAGTATCTACCACTATATGGTCACTGTATGGTGGTAATATACGTCTTCAGAGCCTGTGTACGACATATGTGGTGGTCATGTTTGGTCAGGATCTGGCAGTATTACATGATCCTTAAGTAGTAATTTTTTGGGTCTTGGTTCTGTAGGAGGTTTTTTTTTCTTTGTAACAATGATACGTCTGGTATATTTGCTCCATGTATAGGTGTATTATTAGGTGACTTATTTGTAAGTCAACACTAACACATTTGCTTTTCAAAATTGCTCACCTCCGTATGACAGTCATACGGAGGTGAGCGATTTTGAAAAGCAAATTTGTTAGTGTTGACTTTGATTGTGCAGCGACTGCTGAGGTGATGGACGGGATTTGTGGAATATGCAGAAAATTAGTGACAGGAACATAAGTTTTTTCTCTATAAAAATCCATGCCACAGTTCACAATGAGGCGCGAAAAATGCTGTGTGAACCCCGCCCTACAGAGCAAAACTTAACACAGGGGGCCCGGGCCCCGGATGTTTTAGGACCCTAGCAACGCCCCTGCTGCCACCCATCTGATACTGATGGCTTTTCCTAGGATAAACCATCAATATTGTAGCCCTAGATATCCCTTTTAAGTTCAAGTCGATACATGGCTATCGGCTATACAGTCCTGGGCCCACTACTCTTCTCTATCTAACACCCTTGGCCTCGGTCAGCTCATACCCTCACATGGCTTTCATTACACTGTATGCGACGATACCAACTCTACATCTCCGGCCAGACGTCACTTCTCTACTCTCCGGATCCTGACTGTCTGTCCTCATTTCCTCCTTCTTTCCCCTCACGTTCCTAAAACAAATGTAGAGAAAACAAACTCATCATCTTTCCCCCATCCAAACTTCCCCCTGCCTGATTCTCAAATACAGTCAATGGTCCACACTCTCACGGTCCCGCAAGTCCGTGCTTGGGGTAATCCTCGACTCGCTCTATCTTTCAAACGCACATCCAAACCCTCCCCTCTACCTGCCGCCTCCCCCTGAAAAACATCTCTCGCATCCCTCATTCCTCAACTCTGACACTACAAAAATGCTGGTCCACCCCCCTTTCATCTCCCGCCTAGACTACGCAAAACATCTTTCTTGTGGCCTCCAGCATAGCACCCCGCTCCCCTCCAACCATCCTTTTTCTCTGCTGCCCGTCTTATCCACTCTCTCCTCACTACTCCTCTGCCCTCCCTCTGCCAATCCTTCACTGGCTTCCTATTCCCCAGCGCTTTAATTTAAAGTTGTTCCCCCTACCTCAAGGCCCCCCATGCCCTCTCCCCTCCATACATTTGCATCTCTCCAATACCCCCCCTCACGAAACTCGCTCTTAGGCTTTCCTCTGTTCCCCCTTATCACTTTACAAACCTTCCCCAAGATTCCCGTGCTTCACCCACACTCGGGAAACCCAATCCCCCATCAAATAACCCCCCCTTTTCCCATTCAAAAGAAACCCTAAAACCCCATTTTCTTCAACTTCCTTAAACCCCATAAATTGTCATTTAAATTTCCTCCACATACATGCTGCCCCCACCCCCCTTTTTTTTCCCCCCTCCTTGGGGTTGTAACCCTGGGGCGGGGTCCTTTTTCCTTTTCGGCAATTGTCATTACCCCTTTATCATGTACTCTTTGTTTTATTAATGTAGAAACCCCCCCGAATGAAAGGCCCCCGGTAAATGGCGTCAAAATATTAATAATATAAAAAATAAAAATTTGGCTAGGAAATACTAAAATAAAGATATTTTTACTACGAAAGCAGCAGAAAAAGGTGTTAACATTTTTATGCCCCCTTTTATCTTTAGTGATACTAAAAAGAGGGCTTTTTATTTTCCCCAAAAGTATTTTTGGGGGTTTTCGATATTTCCAGGAAAATGATTTTATTAAACCTTCAACATAAAGGGGGAAATTAACCAAAAATACCCCTCTTAAAAATACCCACTTAGGGTGTAATGGTTTAAAAAGGGTTTTATTTTAAAGTAAAATTTTTAAATTTTTAACTTTTTTAAGAGTCCCTTCCCTAAAATTTAATAATTTTTCCTATTTAGCTCTGACTTTGACTTTTTAGCGCTCTTTGGTATTATTTTGGGACAGGGGAAAATCTGAGCAGGGCGAAAAGAGTAGTAATTATTTGTTTCATTTTTTGCATGCAGAAAGTTACAGGGAGAAAGTGTTATGTTATTTTTGGAATCAATTTTTTGGGTCCATGCTGAGATTTAAATATTCTAAAAAACTCCAAGGGAATTAAAACAATTTAAAAAACAAGTTTTAAATGAATGTAAAAACCCCTTTTAAAAAATGACCCATATATTTTTTAATTGTTGTAAACCTTTGAAAGACTCTTGGGTCAGAAATTAGGAATCGCTAAAAACAAGTCATAAATTTAGATCCGAAAATTTTTGTATGTTTTTTGTACCAGTCACAAAAAGGGTTTTAAAATTGAAAAGTAATAGTTTCCCATCATATGTAGTAAAAGGAATTGTAACAAACCCCAGGCCTGATTTTTTTTTGCAGATGAGAAGGTAAATTTACAGGATTTGAATGGGAAACTGTAAAAAATGTTTTTTAAAAGGAATCTATATTTTTTTCTTTTTACTTTGACAATATTTTTTGAAGTGGGGTTCCCTTTTTTTTTTCATTTTTAAGTTCCCCCAAAAAAAGTGTTATTAGTCCAAAAAGGGGATCACCTTTGAACTGTTGTACATTTACTATTCTATCAAATTTTAAATCCGGGGGAGTCTTCCCCTTTAGTAGGCTGTCTTTTCCCGGGGGTGGGGCTTTCCAAAAAGTTTAATCATCATTTGTGGTCATGGAAAAGGGGGGATGTCTGGGGGGGAAGCCTGACCTCTGTGTTGTAGTTGCGAGCCTTCACTTCAGGTCCCAACCCCTTTCAGTTAAAAAAGTTTTACACAAGCCGAATGATAAAAATGGGGGAAAGCACAGCCCCCCCCCCCCCCCTTGTTATCAGGCAGGAAAAAGTTAAAACTTGTTTATGGAGGGGGCACGGGTTAGACGTTATATCAGGGGAAATAAATTAGAGGGGGGGGGAGAGTTAAAACGTCATAAAAGAAGTCGTTCCTTAGAGCGGGAGTATAGACCGCACCCCGGGGTAGTCTTTTTTTTTGCATTGTCCCCCCCTCCCAAGCAAGAGATTTCTTTTAAACTATAAACAAAGTCTGGTTTGGGATGGGCAATGACATCAAAATCCCCCACTGAAACCTATCCACTTCCCCGTGCAAAACCTTTGTATTTTTAACAGTTTTTGTTTGCCAAGCTTTTTTAATATAAAGAGATGTTTTGGAGAAAACAATTCAAAAAACCATGGGATGAAAGTGGAGCAGGAACCCCAGCCCAAATGTTTTTAATAGATAAAGTTAAGCACAGTTAAATGAAGTGTCACGGTTCCGCGCGGCCCTGTATGGACCCCACAGCGGCCCCTGTTCCTGTGCCGGCCGCTGTGCGCATCCCCCCGGGTCCCCGGCTCTTGCACAATGTTGGTCCTTTCCCCTCCCGAGGCCTCAACTGTCTTTTTCCCCTCCCGGGATCTGTCGCACACGTGCTCCCTCAGGGGCACGCTTTGCGTCAGCCCCCACTTTTAGGGTCGAGCCCCTGGCCCCCCCAGGACCTGTAACCCTTGGCAAAAAAAAAACCTCCTACCTTAATCTAGGTCAGTTCGTTGTTGTTCCCCAACAAAATTTGACCCTTGGTGCTGTTTTTTGCTGTCTCACATTCAGCCAAGTTTTCGGTACCTGCTTACACCTGCCGCTGTACCTTCTGCACTCCTGTTTTCCCGGGGCCCTTATTAATTTTTTCCACCCGGGGGACTGTGCCTTACGTTCAAAGACTATACCTGGACGCACCCGTTTACGGTTTTACCCTGGGGTGCCCGGATCCGTCCGCGCCAGTACAGGACCTGCACTTCGGCCCCACTGCCTGCATCTGCCATTTTCCCCTGCGGGGGCCCTTTGGGATCCACACCGGAATCGCGGTCGGTGCTTCACATAGTTTGCAACGCCAAACCGTTCCCAGTACAACTCCCATACATTGGATCCCGCCGGAGTGACCCCCTAAACGAACCGGTAAAACCTCAGGGGTTCATCGGGAAAGCGTTTATTTCAGAAGCTGCAGACGCTCCCCACCCTTGATAAGTCGGTCGCTTTGGCACCTCAACTGCTCCCCCATCTGCTGTGGTTCTCCCTCCTGTTGTCATGACCACCCCAGCCTGCCCCGCCTCTCCCAGCCCGTTATTCCGGAGACCCCCATACCTGTCCGGCTTCCCTAATCGTGCACAATCCACTTTGAGGCCCGGGGCTCACCAGTTCCCATTGACCGTCCCAAAGGGGGTTTTTTCCATCAGCTCTCCCCCGGGGTGAAGTTTGGGCCCTGGGTCTCACCTTGGGAGAAAGGAGACCCGTAAAAGGGGACCCCAGGATTCCTGAATCCCTCCGGGAAGACCTTTGAGCTACCGGGGCGCAACCATCTCTGTTTCATCTCTGCCCCGGTTCCGAAAGGCGACTCCCCGGGGGGGCCAGTATGCCACCCATTGTACCCTGGCCCCGATTTTGCCTGGAAAAACGGGGCCCCTTTTCCCTGCCTTCTGGGGGGGCCTCGAGGGACCTTTAAAGGTGGTTGTGGTCGGATTTACCTACCCCCCGGGCGCCCTCATTGCTCTTGTAACCGGGTTACATCCGTTTGCTGAGGGGGATTTAGAGCTTCCCCAACAACCAGTTCCACCCCCTCGCAAGCCCCACCCCCCCTTAGACCCCGACTCCCTCGCCTGGCCCTGGTTCACCTAGCTGACCCCATGGAAGCAACCGCACTTCTCCCCAGGGGGAAAACGCACCCGCCGCGCAGCTTAAATCGTTTGTATGGTGGTCCCCGTACTATCTAAAAGAATGCCAGTCCCCCCAGCTGCCCCCCAAACCCATGCCATGGTTTGGGGGGGAAAGTCCCCTGAATAAAGGGCCTTTGTTCCCTGTTGACCACTTGGTCACCTACGCCTATCATCTGGGTCCCGCTATAAATTTCCCTGCCTTGGGTTTCCCGGCCCTCTGAGAAATTTTTCCCCCCGTCTCTGGGGAGAAGTTCAGCCTGCTGTTCACGTCTAGAGAAGCCCCCCGTTTTTTCCCAACAGGGGGATCCGAGGGCCAGTCAAAATTCCCTCCCAGCCTGTGTCCTTGAGGTTGGCAGTTCCCACCAGGAAAATCTGTCCTTTTACTGCTGCCTAGTTCGTCGTCCCGTCTGCTTTGGGGGCCCCCTGGTTTCCAGGGTTTACAACCCAAAACCCTGGATTGGAAAACGGGGAAGTTGTCCAATGGGGCAAGCATTCCCCCTCACTGCTCAAGCCCGCCCTTGGAGCAACCCCGCCAAACCCCTTTTCTGTTTCCGTTTGTTTGCTGTGCCCCTGGAAATTAATCTGCAAGAAGACCCCTGGTTTTTCAGGGACACCTCTGACTCCCACCCCCCCCACCCTGCCCCTGTTTCTGTTTTTCTCCCCAGGTCCCA
Organism: Phyllomedusa bahiana; assembly: GCA_025379985.1. Lineage (NCBI taxonomy): Eukaryota > Metazoa > Chordata > Amphibia > Anura > Hylidae > Phyllomedusa > Phyllomedusa bahiana. The sequence goes on along the minus strand of JAODAL010035084.1, from coordinate 21,014 downwards.
AAAGTTTTGCGGGCCTATCTGGAACCTCCTCTGATGCAGTTTCCCGGGATACCGAGGGGGATGGTTACCCCCCAAACCATTTTTGGGTACCCCCTAGCCCGGGGGGGGAGGGGTAAGGGGGGGGTACTGTCACGGTTCACGCTGCAGCCCCTGCTATGGATCGCAGCGTGCCCCTGTCTCCTGTGTCTCGGCGCTGCTGCGACATCCCTGGGGTTTCCCCGGCTTTTGCACACAAAATGTCCTGGCTCCTTCCACTCCTGAGGCCCCACCCCTGGTTTCCCCCAGCCCCTGGTTCCCGTGCCAATGCTCCCTCTGGGCACGCGCGCGTCACTGCACCAATTTAAGGGGTCAGGTACCTTGGGCCCCGCCCAGCGCCGTAACCTCTGGCTACATAAGGGAACCCCTACCTTCTCTAGGCAGTTGTTGTTGTACCCAGCACAAAAGTTGACCCCCGGTGTGTTCGCTGCGTCCACATTCAGCCAAACGTTTTCTACCTGCTGTACACCTGCGCGTACCCGTCTGTACTCCCCCTGTTCCTGGGGCCTTTCTAATCTTTACCATCCGGGCTGTGCCTTTCGTTTAAAGACTATACCCGGGGCTGTCACCCGTTTTTCGGCACACCCGCGGTGCCCGGACTCCTCCAGCGCCCGCTAACGGACCCGCACTTCGGCTACCCCCTGCCGATCTGCCTCTGTGCTCGGTGGGCCCGAGGATCCCCCCTGGATATCTGCGGTCGGTCTTCGGCTCGTTTGTCAACGCCCACCTTTCAGAAGTTGTTCAACTGAGATTACCTTGCAGTGTCATAGTGTACTTGTAACAGAATTTATAACAATTACAGGATATAAATAAAGAAATACTATCATTTCCATTCCACTAAAATTGTAACTCAGGGTATATACTAAAATTACTGGGAGAAAAATTGTTCTTGTCTTGTTTGATTACATATTTAAAGTCAAGTCCAAACCAAGACTGAAAATATAGGTTTTGTCAGACTTGTGAAGCTATTACTGTCCCCAAAATGTAACTTTTCCAAAATGATACCATATCTACTGATAAACCTGAATTGAAGCCTGGGATTACCATGATAATAGAACAGTATTGTCATGAACCACTTTGGCATCAAAAGTGGAAATACTACAACAATTAAAGGGGTTGTCTAGCTACAAAGATTAGCTTTCAACATGTAGTGAACACTAAATTAAGACGTTTTCCAAATAAATTGCTTTGTTCATTTTTTTTTTGTTGAGGAACTACAATGTATTTTATCACCTTATGAGGGCTTTTTAGTTTCCCAAGTGACTGACTGTGTCCTCCTCCCACAACCCGCTGTTTGTTCTATCTGATAGCAGGGAGTGACATCATCACACAGGTCATGGCAGCACAGAACTCTGGACAGTGAGAGCTTGTTTGTTATCTGATCTTTCAGACAAAAGACTGTAATGATTACTGTTTACTTTACTCAGAAGCTTCCCTGGTCCTGACAGCATGAGATTTATCTAATTAGCAGATGTCTGAATACACGGAGCTCATATGCTAAATACAGACAATCCTGTCCCCGTCCGGTTTTTAGCTACTATGTAATAAAGAAACGCTGCTGAGAAGATTGGTGAGTGCCGTCTGTTTATCTTTTCATGTTACAAAATTACAGAAACTTGACCAGGAAGTGACAGAGTAAAGCAGCATTATTTCATTCATACATCCTATGAAACTTTGAGATGAGACAACCCCTTTAACTACATCATTTGAAGACACTATTATAGAAATAAGTTTATGAGCCTCCTAATAGTTTGTAGATAAATACTGCAACTACTACTATCAGTCACCTTATTAACTATTGTCACGGGTGGGCCCGCGACCCCCGTACCGGGTCGCGGGCACACCCGTGGTCCCCGCACAAAGCGGCAACCTCGCCCGCATGCCGGGGGGCGGGGCCCACGCTCCCCGGCCGACCGGCCACCTTCTTACTTACCCGGCCGCGCTCCTGTCTCTGCCACAGCCTCCCGGCGCGCGCGTTCCCGACATCTAAGGTGCGCGTGCGCCACTCTGGGAAATTTAAAGGGCCAGTGCACCGGTAATTGGCTATTGCCGGTCACTGCCCTTATTTAAGCCTGCCCCTTCCTGGGGCTGTTGCCGGATCTTTTGTGCCCATTTAGCCTACTGAGAAAAGCGTTCCAAACCTTGTTCTGACTTACCGTGTACCGTACCATTAGTTCCATTCCTCGACCAAAGCATCTTGCGCCTGTCATGACCTACTGCCTGTCTACGACACGAACCATTGCCGCCTCCCCTGACCTTCTGCCTGTCCCCGACTACGAGCCTGCCTGACGATTCTGCACCCCGCCTATACTTTGGCTGCCACCCCAAGCAAGTCACGTTCAGGGGTAACGACCTTGGGAGACTCCCGCCGCAGCAAGTCCATCCGCTTTGTGGCGGGCTCTGGTGAAAAACCGGGACCTACTTAGATTCCGTTCCCTGGCGTGGCTTACGTCATCGCTTGCGGCGGTCCAGTGGATCCACTTCTATGTCTGGGTACGTGACAACTATACTTATTACAGGAATAAATATATGATAACCAATACAGTCATAAACATCTGGGGAGAAAGAGTCATCAGAACAAATAGATCACAGGAAAAGAAGCATAACAAACTGAATAAGGTCTGGGTTCCGTTCAGAACCTCCATCGAAGAGATGAAACAGGACCTTTAATATATAGGACACCAAAGGTGCCCGACAACCGCAATGACTACAATGGGGTCCCTCGAGTTTCCAAATATGGTGTCTGTTGTTTTATCAGAAAAAAATAGCACAGCATGCTGCTGTATTTTTTCATCAGTCCCAGTGGAATTTGCAACAAAGGTTCTGAACAGAACCTATGGTGTAAATGTGAAGAGTGTTTTACACTTAAATTCTAATAGTTTATTGTGGATATTTGATAGGTAGTAAATCCAGTAATAGAGCAGACTATTGAATTTCACTTTTTTCATATTTACATACAAGCAAATGCATTAATGTGCACCTGTAAATTTGCCCCCTTTGTTTCATCATCTGTAAAAATGAAATAAACCAATTATACTTATATGTGAACTACCCATAAATATAAAACTTTATATACTTCACTAATACCATCTTTTAATGGATGATTCCAACATTTTGAATACAAAACATTGTGATAAATATACTTTAGATTTTTAAAACGAAATGTAAAAAGGAAAAATGATATAGCTAATTATATTTAAATGTAAATTATTCTACTTATTAATAAGGTGATTGAAGAAAAATTATTGTGAACTAGAGCTTTCATACATTTTACTTGGAGCTATTAAGTAATACTATGAAACATTTGCTAAAGTATGTGAATAGTAACATTTTTATGCAGTTTCAATAAGTGTATAATTATAAAAAGGCATAGTTGGAATCCACACTTCCTTTTGTAATAAATTATTTATATTACCATTATTGCATACTATAACAGGAAGCATTTTTTTTTACATACAGTTTTAATTTAGTAAATTAATGCTTAGTGTTTTTATTCCTGTGTATAGGTTTGTAAATAACTGGTTGTTTTTAACTTAAAATAATTTGTTTGGTTTAAATTACATTTAGTGCCCTAAATTCAGTTTCTCAAATAGTTATATCTCAAACTAGATAAATTAGCAGGTGAGCCAAGTTTAAAGGGAAACTGTCACAGTGATCATGGTATCGGATCTGCTGGTAGTAGTTTGTAGACTGAGAGGAGCTGCGCACACTAATATAAAGGTTTGTAGGAAAAGAATCACTAGAATTTTGATTTTATTCATTTAAATCCCTCCTTATTCTAGGTTTAGGTCCAATAGGGATTTTTATCAGTGTTGTAGCGGGGCCTTCCCAGGGCGGGCAGGGCGGGGCTCGCCCGGGGGCGGAGGGTCCCCTCACCCGGGGGGGCGCCGCGGCCGCCCGTCCCTGCCCCCCCCAGAGGGGCGCCCTATCTGCACACTGTTTTAAACAGTCGCCAGAGCCAGCAGCTACGGGGAGGACGGGGGGGGGGATGGATCGTTCCCGCCCTTTCCCTCCTCCCTTTATCAGGGGTAAAAGGGGGGCGAACAGCTCTCACCCCGGCCCCCTTTTGGACGTCATTTCGGGGGAACCCTCGCCGCCGGGGAGGATCCGGGGAAAGCTGCGTGCAGCGTAACAGTTATGACGTCACGCTGCTTACACCGTTCTGAACCCCCCCAAACTGTAAAGAAAAGTGGGGCCCGGGGAACGCGCGGCCCCAAGGTGATTTACTTTTTTGTTTTTTTTATAATTAAATTGCAGGGGCCAAACCACTGGCTAAAAGAGGGGCACACTGGTACAAAGGGGCACCCTGGCTAAAAAGGGGGGGCCCCCCCCAATCCTGGTTTCCCAAGGGGGGGGCATCCGGGGCTAAAAGGGGGGCGGGCCCCCCCCCCCCGGGTTAAAAGGGGGGCCCACATTTTCTAAAAGGGGGGCCCTTCCCGGGGCTAAAAGGGGCCCCCCCGGGTACGGGGGGGGCCCCACCCCTGCTAAAAGGGAGGGGCCACTGGCTAAAAGGGGGGGGGTCCCCCCAAACTGGCTAAAAGGGGGGGGGCCCATTTTCTGGCTAAAAGGGGGGCCCCCCCCCCCCCTTTGGTTTAAAAGGGGGGGCCCCCACCGGCTAAAAGGGGGGCCCAAAAAACACCTGGCTAAAGGGGGGAAATTCCGGTTTTAAAAGGGGGGGCACCCTGGCTATAAGGGGGGCACACTGGCTACAAGGGGGCACATTTGGAAAAAAAAACCCAAAAAAGGGGGGGGCCACCTGGCTAAAAAGGGGAAACCCCCTGGTTAAAAAGGGGGCAAAAACCCTTGGCTAAAAAAGGGGGGGCCCCCCTGGCCCCCCTCCCCAAAGGGGGGCCCCCCCCGTCCTTGGCCTTAAAAGGGGGGGGCCCATCACTGGCTACAGGGGGCCGGGGCCTTTCACGGGTAAAAGGGGGCCCCATCCTGGCTACAAGGGGGGGGGCACACTGGTACAAATGGGGGCACACGGCTCCCAAGAGGGGCATTTTTGGCTAAAAGGGGGGGGCATCCGGCTACAAGGGGGGCACACTGGCTAAAATTGGGGGCTTCCTGGCTACAAGGGGGGAAACATCACTGGCTCCCAAAAGGGGGGCCCACACTGGCTACACGGGGGGCCCATATGGTTTACAATGGGGGCCCCACACTGGTTTACAATGGGGGCACCCAATGGCTAAAAAGGGGGAAACACTGGCTACAAGGGGGAAACACTGGTTTATAAGGGGGGCACACTGGCTTAAAGGGGGGGGCATACTGGCTAAAAAAGGGGCACACGGGCCCTTACAAAGGGGGCATATGGCTACAAGGGGGGCATCACGGGCTACAAGGGGGGCATCACGGGCGAAAGGGGGGCACACTGGCTACAAATGGGGGCCACGGCCCTAAAAGGGGGCATCCTGGCTACAATGGAGGCACACGGCTACAATGGGGGCATACTGGCTAAAATTGGGGGAAATATCAACTGGTTCCCAAATGGGGGGCCATCCTTGGCAAATTTGGGGGGCATTTCCTGGCAAAAAGGGGGCCCCCAAAAACCCCCCCCCCCTCCCCCTCCCCCCCAATTTGGGGGGGCACCCCCGGCTAAAATTGGGGGATCACGGGCTCCCAAAGGGGGGCCCCATAAACCTGGCTAAATGGGGGCACACGGGCCCTTAAAAGGGGGTGGGAAACTCTGGCTACAGGGGGGGGCCCAACACGGGGTTTACAGGGGGGCACATCGGGCTAAAAGGGGGGGTTTTTAAACTCTTAGGCGGGGGGGCCCCCAATTTTAACCTGGCCCTAAAAGGGGGCCCCCAATTCCCCCTGGCTAAAGGGGGGCAAAATTAGCAAAAGGGGGGGCCCCAAAATCTTTTTGGCTAAAAGGGGGGGGCATCTACGGGCAACAGGGGGACATTTTAATGGTACAGGGGGAAAATCACTGGTTTCAATGGGGGGAAACACTTTTTAAAAGGGGGGGGCTCTCTGGCTACAGGGGGAAATCATTTGGTTTTAAGGGGGGCATCTACTGATAACAGGGGGCATCTACTGATAACAGGGGCCCATCAACGGGGCTACGGGGGGCATCCCCGGGGCTAAAAGGGGGAAATCATGGCTACAGGGGGCTACTCCCTGGCTATGGGGGGCAAATACCTGGTATGGGGGGCCCTACTACCTGGCTAACGGGGGCTTTTAAACCAAAGGGCCCCCCCCAAACCTTTATGGGGAATGCTATAAGGGGGGAGTTTGTATAGAGATGGGAAATTTGGGTTTGGGAAAAAGCTGAAAAAGGAAAGGGAAAGTTTTAAAGATATTTTTTTTTGAAAAATTTTACAGTGAGGAGTCGGGAGTAATCATCAGGGCGCCCTGGGGAAAAGGGGGGAAAAGAAGAGAAAGAGAAAACTTTTCAGAGACGTGTCCTGTGGTACTAGATATAACCCTTTATTTAACCATTTATATTGTCCCCGACCTGTGAAAAATTGGGAAACCCCCCAAATGAAATGCGGGTTTAATTTTTGGTTAAATTTTTAAAATTGGTTTTTTGAAATTCAGAAAAGGGCCCGTTTGTTTTATTTCAGTAAATATGTGGCTCGTGAAAAGTGGTCCGGTTTTTGTTTGGAAAAGGGTTAAATATGTGGTGATAGTGGCCATGGTGGGAAATTTTATTCGGCCCACTGTGTGGCTGGTGATAGGGTGGCCCTTAGTAGTTTTGGGGAAATTCAAATTGGGTTTTTAGCAGGGTTTTTTGGTAACTTTATGACTATTATCTAGAAATTTTTTATATTTTGCACTTTGGGTGGTAAAGTTTTTTTGTTTATTTTAGATTTTTTTTGATGGTGATGCACTGTTTTTTCTTGTGGAACATTATTTTTAAATGGGGGGGGCAAATTTTCTTTTCCCTCGCCCTGAGTAAAATTTTTAAGCCTGGGAACTGCCCTGATTGTCCAGCCCCCCCCTTGTTTTTAAAACATACGGGGGAAAAAGCTATAAATTCCCTGGAAAAAGACCCCCTTTCTAGACTCCTTAAACCCCAACCCCAAAAAATAAAGCGGGGAATTTAAACAAAGAAAATATAAGCGCTACTGAATCTTTTCCCACAAAGCTACAAAGTTATATATCAGTCTGCTCCTTTTGCTCTATAATTTTGTACCGCAAACAGATTTAATTTTTCATGTTACGGGTTTTCCCCTTTAAAAAATTTTCCCTAAAAAGATTATATCTAAGATTAGATAATTGAACTTTTGGGTCATCACTGCATGGTATCTGTTTTTTTTTTCCTTTTTTAAAAAACATGAAAGCCTATGTTGGCAGATGCCAGTGTATGATTATTCAGTGGCATTCTTTAGAGGTAAACTTTGTAATATCCTTCTGGCATATACCTCTAATGGGCACTGAAAAGAAAATGGAAAAGCAGCCAAGTGGAGAAGCCATTGTTTGTCATACAGTGTAAGATATGAGAGAATTTAAAGGATAACATACTTTTTCATAATTTTTTCATTTAAAGGGGTTGTCTCACTACAAGGATTGCTTTTTATATTAAAGGTCTTGCAAAAACAAGTCACTTTGTAATATATGTCCATTAAATTTATCCTACCTATTCTGAGATATCCCCTCTTGTATGGGCTGCATCAGCTCCTCAGGTCGCTATAGCTACAGACCTGTTCATTCTCTCATGATAGGCTGCCAGGACTGGGTGCTATAGCTACAGACCTGGCTTCTACTGCAGCCTAGTAGAAGCCAGTAAACACACCCCTGAATTAAAAATGAAGCCAAGAAAACAGGACTGAGGTAAGATGAATCGATGTAGTGAGATAACCCCTTTAGGCCCGGTTCACACGGCTTATTGCCGGCGCAATTGCGGGGACAGGTTGGAGAGACAGAATCCATAGTTCTCTATGAGAACTGTGGATTACTGTAGTTACTGGGACGGATTGGAGCCGTACTGAAGCGCAAATACGGCGCGCAGTACGGCTCCAGTCCGCGCCCAAATAAGCCGTGTGAACATGGCCTTAAGGAACAGGGCCTTTAGTCAGTTATTTAGCTCAGAAAAAAGCAGAGCCGCTGACAGGGCAGCATTGGGGGTATTGCTGTATGGGGCTCAGATCACAATGTGAAACAAGGAGGCCCGTTGTCTGCGAGTCACTTTGCTTCTCAAGTTTTGCACCTTAGGTTGAGAGAGCAGCAGGGCGACACTTGCAGGCGGTTGGGATGCTGCTGATTTGCTGCAGACAGTCCACAGCCTGAATAGAACAACAGCATCCCCAGCTGTTTGTGAGTGTCAGCCCTGTATGAAGCGGAGAGGGTTTGACACTGTGATGGATGGGGTAGCGGTATGTGTAAGGGAAAGAGAGGCCCTTGGAGAGTAAGGGACAGGTAGAGGAGCCCTCTGTGGTGAAGAGAGGTGCCGGAGCACTGAGGGATGGGGGAGGGGTCCCTGTGCTGCATAGGGGTCCCTGTGCAGCATGGAGGGGCCATGTGCTGTTTAGAGAGGTCCCTGTGCTGCATAGAGGTCCCTGTGCTGCATTGAGCCTGCCCTGTGCTGCACAGAGGGGGCCCTAAGCTGTACAGAGGGGGTCCTGTGATGCATAGAAGAGGTCATATGCTGCATAGAAGACTCTGTGGGTGAAGAGAGGGCCCTGTTGTGTGAAGAGAGGGCCCTGTAGTGTATAGAGAGGGCCCTGTGCTGCATAGAGGGGGCCCTGTGGTTCAAAGATAGGGCCCTGTGTTGCATAGAGAGGATCCTGTGTTCCTGTGTGTGTATATATATATATATATATATATATATATATATATATATATATATATATATATTTTATATATATACATACATACATACGTTAGGGCGAACATGTCCGAAAACTGGCGAATCTATGCCAGTTTTAGGCGCATTAAATCAGTGTAAAGTGTGCCTGACAGTTCGATACTTTCTAAATATTGGCGTCATGTATACCATGCATAGATTACTTAATGCGCCTAAAATGGCACATCGTATCAAAAAAGGGGGCATTGTATCAAAAAAGGGGGCATTGTATCAAAAAAGGAGGCATTGTATCAAAAAAGGGCGCAATGTATCAAAAAAGGGGGCATAGAATCAAAAAAGGGGGAAGGGAATCAAAAAAGGGGGCATGGTATCAAAAAAGGGCGCATTGCATAAAAAAAAGTGCATTATATCAAAAAGGGGAGATTGTATCAAAAAAGGGGCATCGTATCACAAAAGGGTGCATTGCATCAAAAAAAGGGGGCATTGTATCAAAAAAGGATTCATTGCATCAAAAAAGGGCGCATTGCTCAACACTCGGCACATAGCATATCATTGGTAGTATATTGTATGTGTCTATCAAGGTTCATTGCCTGATGGGGGCGCATAACATATGTAAGGCACCTCAATAGGCGCATTTTGCGACGGGGGCGCACAGTGCACCATATTTAGGCGTATTACAAAGTGTCGTTCCTGGCATATAATGCACCTAGTTTGGGTGTACCACAGTCCAGTTACAACAAGAATATGGCGTAAAAAGTGGGTTTGCCGCAAAATAGAACAAAAAACTGGCATTGGCGTGTTGGGACATGTCGCCCATAGTGTTTATGTATATATGTATAGTGTGTGTGTATATAGCGTGTGTGTGTATATATAGTGTGCCTATATATAGTGTGTGTCTGTGTGTATATATAGTGTCTCTCTCTCTCTCTCTCTCTTATATATTATTTATATATATATAGCTTATCTGTGTATATAAAGCCTGTCTGTATGTATAGCATGTCTGCGTGTATTTATAGCATGTCTATGTGTGCATATTTGTAAATAACATCTGTGTGTATTTATAGCATGTGTATATATAATGTGTAAATATGTGTGTATATTGAGTGTCTGTGTGCATCTAGTGCGTATATTTAGCATCGGTGTGTATATAGTATCTGTACATGGCATATGCATGTATATTGTGTGCATACATATGGCATGTGTGAGAATAGCATCTGTATATAGCATGTGTGTATAGTTTATTTATAGCATGTGTGTATATATGGTGTCTGTTTAAAGTATACGTATATAGTATGGGTGTGTATATAGCATCTGTTTGCATATAGCGTACGTGTACACGTGTTTATGGCATATATTTGTATATAGAATCTGTTTGTATATAGCATGTGTATTTGTGTATATATAGCATATGTATAGTGTGTTTATTGCATATATGTGTATATTGCATCTGTTTGTATATAGTGTCTGTATATAGCATATGTGTGTGTATTTATAAAATATGTGTGTAAACAGTGTCTGTTTGTATGTAATGTGTGTGCGTGTGTGTACAGTTTGTGTCTGTGCTGATGAATGTCTGCTAGTTGCTGGACAATGGGCGAGGGGGGAACTTGGGCAGCACCTTCTTCTTCCTGAGCTAGTTCCTGGGAAAGGCGCTGTGAGATCAGAGTGCTGTGGCACTGCCCGAGTGCAGTCGATGTGTTGTGGCAGCAGTTGGTATCTATGGGCTGCAATATGCTGTCCTGCTGCTGTTCATCTCCAGACTTGTGTCCTGGAGCAGCCTCAGCATCCTTCCCATGTGATGAGAGCCCCCCACATGCTTTCTACATCTGAGAGAAGCAGCCAAGATGTCTGTTGTCGGGGGCAGTCATGCTGGAGGATACGGTGTTGGGGATCACCTGAGGTCCAGCTGTGTTCCTGAGGGGTAGAAATCCATCAGGTATTACCCTAGTGGCAAGATGTACCGGAGGTCATCCCTGACGCGCATCTCTCAGAAGCAGATGAGGGGGAAACACTATTTACTTGTTTCACTGTAGTTGAGTGAGTGGAACACATAGTTTTTCTGACACTTTGCAGATTTAACTCTTTGCTTTCCTGTCAGATTTGTCTCTGGCAGAACTTTTTGTCTAACGTTTTACATTTACAGAAACTTTACTTTACAGAAACTGCAGAATGTATGTATGTAGGCGGGGTGTATGTAACGGTCTGTGGAAGTGGAACCTCTGGACCATCACAAGCAATGGTGTAAGCCACGCCAGGGAGAGGAATCTAAGTAGGTCCGGTTTTCACCAGAGCCCGCCGCAAAGCGGGATGGACTTGCTGCGGCGGATTGCTACCAGGTCGCTACCCCTGACGTGACTTGCTTGTGGTAGCTGCCGAGGTGTTGCGTGGTACAGAATTGTGAAGTAGGCTCATAGTCGGGGACAGGCAGCAAGGTCAAGACAGGCGGCAATGGTTTGTGGTCAAGTGACGGAGGCAGAAGGTACGGTACACAGTAGACAACAAGATACACGGGAACGCTTCCTATCAAGGCACAGGGCACTATCGATTCAGCTAGGGTAGTGGGAAGGGGCAGGCCTTAAATAGGATCAGCGCCCGATGAAAACCAATTTTCAGTACCGTGCGCGCGCACTAGGGGAAGATCACGCGTCTGGCTGGGAACAGGAGCGCGGCAAGGTAAGTGCCGACCAGAGCAGGGGTGCAGATGCGCCCATGACCCGATAAGGGGGTCGCGAGGGCAGCCATAACAGTACCCCCTCTTAGGCCTCCCCCTCTTCCTAGCCCGCAGAAACTTAGTCAGGAGATTCCGATACAGGATGTCGTCCTCCGACTCCCACGACCTTTCTTCCGGCCCAAACCCCTTCCAGTCGACCAAAAAAATTGTCTCCCCCTAACCGTGTTCATGGCTAAAATCTCCTTGACAGAAAACATATTGGTGGAGTCAGCTACGGGAGAAGGGGGAACCACAGACCGTGAGAACCGATTACGGACGACTGGTTTCAGCAGGGAGACGTGGAAGGAATTGGGGATGCGCATAGTGGGAGGGAGTCGGAGTTCGTAGCCCAACGGGTTAATACGTCTCAGGACTTCAAAGGGGCCTAAAAACCGGGGTCCAAGCTTGTAGCTAGGAATCTTCAAGCGGACGTACCTGGCCGATAGCCATACCGTATCTCCCGGAGCAAAGGATTGAGAGGGTCTTCTCTTTTTGTCTGCTTGAACTTTCATATGAGCAGAGGCCCGAAGCAGAGATCGTCGTGTCTCCTCCCATATGGCAGATAGGTCACGGACCAGATTGTCCACCACAGGAACATCAGAGGAGGCAGAGGGCAGTGGAAAGGGTGGACGGGGGTGCCGACCGAAGACAATGAAGAAGGGTGACGCCCCAGCAGACTCGGATTCTAGAGAATTATAGGAAAATTCTGCCCATGGCAACAGACTGGACCAATCATCTTGTCTTGCAGACACGAAGTGGCGGAGATAGGTAACCAAGACCTGATTCACTCTTTACACCTGACCATTGGATAGCGGGTGGTACGCGGAAGAGAAGTTCAGATCAACTTGTAGTAGTGAGCAGAGACTTCGCCAAAACCGAGAGACAAATTGAATTCCTCGGTCAGAAACAACGTGTTGGGAAAGTCCATGCAGCCAGAAGATATGCTTTAAAAAAAGATTGGTGAGTCAGGGAGCAGAAGGTAGACCAGACAGGGGAACAAAGTGCGCCATTTTGGAAAAACGGTCAGTGACCACCCAGATAACCATATTACCGTCAGAGGGAGGTAGATCGGTGATGAAGTCCATGGCAATGTGGCCCCAGGGACTGTCAGGAACCGGCAGAGGTTGTAGCAAACCCGAAGGTTTGAGACGAGGTGACTTGTTGCGGGCACAGGTGGTACAGTCTTCCACGAACTCCTTCACATCTTTAGTGTGATCGGTCCACAAGTAGAACCGGGAGATCAAAGAACAAGACTTTCGCACCCCCGGATGTCCAGCAATATGAGAGCAGTGGCCCCATTCCAGAACCTTTAGCCGGAGCGCAGGGCGCGCATACGTCTTGCCCGGAGGAGCACATTGGAGGGCTATGGGGGCTACAGATATCAGGCATTCTGGGGGTACAATGTGCTGAGGAGTGGCCTCTTCACCAATAGCATCAGAAGCACGAGAAAGGGCATCGGCCTTTATGTTCTTTTCAGCCAGTCGGTAGTGTATGACAAAATTGAATCGGGAGAAGAACAAAGACCACCTGGCTTGACGTGGATTGAAACGTTGAGTGGTCTGAAGGTACAGAAGATTTTTGTGGTCAGTAAAAATATTTACTGGATACCGAGCACCCTCCCCGATGGTGTAGTTCCTTTCGGCGGGCGAAAATTTTTTAGAGAAGAACACGCAGGTCCGGGTCTTGCCCTTGGGCCCCTTTTGAATGAAGACCGCTCCTGCCCCTACGGAAGAGGCGTCGACTTCTAAAAAGTAAGGACTCTCGGTATCAGGCCGGGACAACACAGGTGCGGAGACGAAGGCTGCTACATCATAGTAGTCAGCTGGCTAAGCTGCTGCGCTTGCTGCCTGATCTGCTTAGAATGCTGGGCCACGATGGTGGTGATGTCAAAGATGCTCTGTGGAGGCACTTTGGCGGGATCCATGGCAGCATCAAACTGTAACGGTCTGTGGAAGTGGATCCTCTGGACCACCACAAGCTTTGGTGTAAGCCACGCCAGGGAGAGGAATCTAAGTAGGTCTAGTTTTCACCAGAGCCCACGTCAAAGCAGGATGGACTTGCTGCGGCAGATTGCTACCAGGTCGCTACCCCTGACGTGACTTGCTTGCGGTGATGGCCGAGGTGTTGCGTGGTACAGAATCGTGAAGCAGACTCGTAGTCGGGGACAGGCAGGAAGGTCAGGACAGGCGGCAATGGTTCGTGGTCAAGGGACGGAGGCAGAAGGTACGGTACACAGTAGACAAACAAGATACACGGGAACGCTGCCTCTCAAGGCACAGAGCACTATCGATTCGGCAAGGGTAGTGGGAAGGGGCAGGACTTAAATAGGATCAGTGCCCGATGAAAACCAATCATCGGCGTGCTCTCCCTTTAAGCTTCACTGCAGTACGACGCGCGCACTCGGGGGAGATCGCGCGCCTGGCCTGGAACAGGAGCACGGCAAGGTAAGTGCTGACCATAGCTGTGGACTGGGCTGCAACGTCGCCCGCAGCAAGAGAAGCTGCGGGTGCGGATGCGCTCACAACCCGATACGGGGGTCGCGGGTTCAGCCGTACCAGTGTACTAGATGATTGCTAGATTGACAGTATACTGCAGGGCATAAGTACCATAGTGGTACTAGTGATCACTTATACAAGTACTCAAGAGAAGTTGAAAAACAATGTAAAAAATTTTGAAAGAATATTAGCCCCATAAAAAATGTCAGAATTAGGTTTTTGTTGGCCGTCTCATTTCCTCTATTATTTAAAAGTTGAAAAAAGTCATATGTATCCTAACATCATACAAATATCAATGGGGTTGTCCAATTTTTTAATTAATTATTTTTACTGTGGGCTACAATGTACTGTGGGCTTTATTGATGTAATGTGCTTTATACGTTTATTTTATTACTATGTGTGTGGCCCTGAAATTCCTGATGGCAGCCCTGAAAAAGAGTACAATGTTTGTTCATATTTTGTAGGTTTCTATGGTATTGATGACAGAAGACTTGTAAAAAAAAAAATAGCAATTGAAACAGTAATAGCTGTCTTAAATACAAGACTCAGTGTCAAGAAATATAAGTTATCTCTACTGTGACATGCTTTGCATTGTAAGGTGACCTTTTCCAAATTAGTTTTAATATTGAAATCCATCATAGTTGACAACATTTGGAAATAATTAATAATTACATTTAGTTTCCAAATATGCCAGGTCTATCTGGCTTGTCAGTATAGTGTATTATAGGTCCAGCCGCATAAATAAACCATATTTTCATTATAGTAATACAGTAATTATATTATTTTTCAGACTTATGAACTTGAGAAAAAGCAAAAAAAATGAAATCCTTTTCAGAAAACAAAAAGTGCTTCTTATAAAGATAAATAAATGCGTTTAATTGCTCAGTACTGAATTAGTGTTTTCCATAGACAAATTTCTAAAACATCTAGGAAAAAGATGGACGTTTGGCTATTTTCAACCGTATGTTATTGTTTAACCTGCACTAAAAACATAATGAAGTAAATTGAGCAAATTCAGAGAATAATGAAGTAAACTGAGTAAATTCAGAGAAGTGATCAGTTCAGTATTCAGAGGACCACTACTGTACACTAATTGTGTGATAGAAGTCTCTAAATTAGTAATAATTTACCATATACTGTGTACCCAAACGACCAAATAGCACCCACTTTTTGGAGAAGAAATATTTTATAGTAATGTAGAAGTAAGAGAATAAAAGAACAAAAAATAAAATAATGCCAGTGTATTATGTTACAATTGTATGTGAACACCAGACCTTTACCTCTTTGTAAGCTTTTTGGACATAAAATTCTCAATCCATGGCAGTTCACGTGGGGTTTCGTTTATGAAATAACTCTACTTTTCTGGGAAGTGTTTCCAAAAAATTTTGAAGTATGTCTGTGAGAATTTGTGCATAGTCAGCCAAAAAAGCACTTCTGAGGTCCAGCACTGCTGGTAGACTTAAAGGTCTAGTTAATTGGTGTTCTTATTCATCCTAAAAGTGTTTAATGGGGTTGAGGTCAGGGCTCTGTGCAGGTCATAGACTTAATGGATCTCACTTTGTGCATATTCAAAGCTAAAAGTATATACTTCTGTAAAATTTGATTGCTTTACCATTACAATTTACTGGAAATAAGAATCCTAACCTAAACACTGAAAATGAGGCCCAGGGCATAGCTATAGGGGGTGCAGAGGTAGCAGTTGCTACCGGACCTAAGAGCCTGAGTTGGCCCAAAGGACCCTCAGTCACATGACTACACTAGTATTATCAATGGCATGTCGTAGGCGGGGGCCCTTTAATGGATTTTGCATTGGGGCCCCAGAGCTTTAAGTTATGCCCCTGATGAAGCTTATATCATTATCCCACCTCTACCAACAGGTACTAAACTTTCCAGTAGGTAGATTTTTTCAGGTAATAATAATAATAATAATAATCTTTATTTATATAGCGGGCAACATATTATGCAGCACTTTACAATTTGGAGGGTGTAGGTACAGACAAAAATACATACATTACACAATGAAAAGCTACTTACAGATGAGACACAAGGTGTAAGAGCCATGCTCGCAAGAGCTTACAATCTATTAGGATGTATGGGTGAGATGAAGGGTAAGATGTGCTAGGTTTACAATGGTCCAGCCATGTGACATAAATATGGGGTGGTTTATGTAGAATTTGGATGGACCTGCCACCCTGACAGTACATCTATATATAGATAAGTGCTGAACAGTAGAGAGTGACAGAAAATGTGTGCGTTAGAGAGTGGGGAGGGGAGGTTAGCACTTAGGGATTCTGGTAGGCCAGACTGAGAAAATGTATTCTGAGGGCCCTCTTAAAACTATGAGGGTTGTGAGTGTGCCTGATCGCCCGCGGTAGTATGTTCCAGAGAACTGGTGCCGCCCGTGAAAAATCTTGGAGGTGAGCATATGAGGTTCGGATGACTGAGGAATGTAGATCATCCACCGAGCGGAGAGACGGGGTAGGGTGGTAGAGAGAGATGTTGGAGGAGATGTAGGGGGGTGCAGCGCTGTAGAGAGCGTTATGGGTGAGTGTGTTGACTTTATATTGTATCCTGTACTGAATGGGAAACCACTGCAGTGACTGACACAGGGTAGAGGCATCAGTATAACGGCTGGAGAGTAAGATGAGCCTGGCTGCATTCAGGACAGATTGGAGAAGGGAGAGTTTGCAGAGAGGAAGACCAATAAGCAGGGAGTCACAGTAGCCCAGACAAGAAGGAATAAGAGCAGTAATGAGAGGTTGAGTTGTTTCCACAGTGAGAAAAGGACGGAGTCTGGAGATGTTCTTAAGGTGCAGGTGACAGGAGCGGGCAAGGGATTGGATATAGGGGGTGAAGGACAGATCAGAGTCGAGAATAACCCCAAGACAGCGGGCCTTCTTCTTAGGAGTTATGGTGCTGCCACACACTGAAACAGAAATAGCAGGATGGGGTCGGTTAGACTTCCCCATATCAGTGATGGATTTACTCCAATTCAACCAACTCTTAGCATTGTGCATGGTTATGTTAGTCTGAGGCACCGGCTTCATTCACGGAAGTGTACACAGAACAGCCTCATAAGATGTATGAGGTAAACAAGAAAAATAGTGTATAAAGAAGATTCTGTTGAGAAAGGTGTCATTAAAGACCGAGGCGAACTATATTTGAGTCTGATGTTAATGAAGGAGATTGAGTTTCTGATTGTGATGATGAAGTCGGCTGAATAAATATGTTGTCAATAAATGGAACAATAAAATTTTGATGGAAGTCTGAAGCAACTTTTGGAGTGCAGCCTTTATTCTATTTTTATTTTGGAAATTTGTTTTTGGCGTGCACCCATTTTGCGATTACGAGTGCCACAGACATTTTTCGAATATTGAGTCTGAGGCGTAGAGACTCAAATATTGGAAACCTAATTTATAAGGATCAATTCTTGAGCTTCTGTCACTTCTAGGTGTACTTTTATACAACAAAGAAGTGTTACTTATATTCACTGGGGTCACTGTTTGGTAAATGTGCTGACTATGCTTTTTGATTAACTTGTATTATTATTATTATTATTTATTTTAAAGCGCCATTGATTGCAGGGCGCTGTACATTCGAGGGGGTTACATACATTACATAAGTCAAATGAGTACAATGATAAGTGATAATAACAATTGGCACGACAGAGGGAATGAGGACACTACACGCGAGGGCTTACAATCTACAAGGAGGGGGAAAGAGACAGGAGGTGAGGGGCAGACATGTTTGTGGAGGAAGTAGTGACAAGGTTAGTAAAGGTTATAGGCAAGCCTGAAGAAATGGGTTTTCAGGTTGCTTTTGAAGCTGCTGAAAGTGGAGGAGAGTCTGATGTGTTGGGTCAGTGAGTTCCAGGTGTGGATGAAGCACGGGAGACGTCTTGGAGACGGTTGTGTGAGGAGCTGATAAGGGGAGAGCAGAGGAGAAGGTCCTGTGAGGAGCGGAGAGTGCGTGAGGAGAGATATTTGGAAATTAGGGCAGAGATGTATGGAGGGGAGAGGTCCTGGAGAGCCTTTTAGGTCATGGTTAGTAGCTTGAAAAGAAGTCGCTGGGCAATGGGAAGCCTGTGAAGGGATTGGCAGAGGGGAGAGGCAGAGGAGTAGCGAGGAGAGAGGTGGATAAGACGGGCAGCAGAGTTAAGGATGGATTGGGGGGAGCGAGGGTGCTAGCTGGGAGGCCACAGAGAAGGATGTTGCAGTAGTTTAGGCGGGAGATGACAAGGGCATGGATCAGCATTTTTCTAGTGTCTTAGTTGAGGAATGAGCGGATGCGAGAGATGTTTTTCAGGTGGAGGCGGCAGGTAGAGGTGAGGGTTTGGATGTGTGGTTTGAAAGATAGAGCAGAGTCTAGGATTACCCCATGGCAGGCGGACTTGCGGGACGGTGAGAGTGTAGAGCCGTTGACTGTAATAGAGAGATCAGGGGCAGGGGTAGAGTTGGATGGTGGAAAGATGATGAGTTCTGTTTTCTCCACATTTAGTTTTAGGAGACGTGATGAGAAGAAGGAGGAAATGGACGACAGACAGTCAGGGATCCGGGAGAGTAGAGAATGACATCTGGGCCGGAGATGTAGAGTTGGGTATCGTCAGCATACAGGTGGTAATGAAAGCCATGTGAGGCTATGAGCTGACCGAGGCCAAGGGTGTAGATAGAGAAGAGTAGTGGGCCCAGGACTGACCCTTGGGGGACACCGACAGAGAGAGGCCGGGGGGGAGGAGGTGGAGCTAGAATGAGAGACACTGAAGGTCCGATCAGTGAGGTACAAGGAGATCCAGGAAAGAGCCAAGTCCGTGATGCCGAGGGAGGAGAGGATTTGTAGCAGGAGGGAATGGTCGACAGTGTCAAAGGCAGAGGACAGGTCTAAGAGGAGGAGCACAGAGTAGTGGCATGAGGCTTTAGCAGTTACTAGGTCATTAGTGACTTTGGTTAGGGCGGTTTCTGTAGAGTGGTGGGGTCGAAAAACCAGATTGTAGTGGGTCAAGAAGAGAGTTGGAGAGAGGGTGGGAGACAGCTGAAGATAGACGTGCTGCTCGAGGAGTTTGGAAGCAAAAGGGAGCAGTGAGATGGGGCGATAGTTGGACAGAGAAGAGGGGTCAAGGGTTGTTTTTTTTAGGATTGGAGTGATAGTAGCATGTTTAAAGGCGGAAGGGAAGATGCCAGAGGTTATTGATAGGTTGAAGAGATGGGTGAGGGCTGGGATGATAGAAGCACTGAGGTCTGGGATGAGGTGGGATGGCAGTGGGTCAAGACTACAGGTAGTGAGGTTGGATTTGGACAGTAAAGAGGAGAGCTTGTCATGAGTGACCGTGGGGAAGCAAGTTAAGGGGGAAGAGCAGGTTGCAAGGGTAGGGGAGGGTGGTGGGGACTGCGGGCTGAAGCTTTCTCTGATGTGGTTGATCTTCTGGAGGAAGTGAATGGCAAAGTCATCTGCTGAAAGGAGGGATGGGGGAGGAGGTGTTGGTGGACGGAGAAGAGAGTTGAAGGTTTTGAATAATTGTCTGGGATTGTGGGACAGGGAGGATATGAGAGTGGTGAAATAGTCCTGTTTGGCTGAGGCGAGTGCGGACTTAAATGTCTGCAGTGAGTGTTTGTATAAGGCAAAGTCATCAATGGAGTGAGTTTTCTTCCAGCGGCGTTCGGCATCTCTGAAAGCACGCCTCAGCTGTTTGGTAGAGTCTGTGTGCCAGGGTTGTCTGTTGATTTTGCGGTTCTGTTGTGTGTGAGAGGAGCAACTGAGTCAAGGGCGGTGATGATTGTATGGTTGTAGAAAGTGGTGGCTGCGTCAGGGTCATTAATTGAGGAGATAGTGGAAAGAGGTGCAAGAGAGTCAGAGAGAGTGTGGGGGTTGAGGTTTTGTAGATTCCTGCGGGGTCGTACTGGATATGAGACAGGAGGAGCAGGTGGGGAGGAGATAGTGGTAAAGGTAAGCAGGTTGTGGTCAGATATAGGGTGTGGATGCAAAGAAACATACACAGTCAAGTAACAGTATTATGAACACTAGCTAATATCCAGAGTATCTGCCATGTACAGCACTGGAGTGACTCAATAAGGTCCTGGAATATTGTCACAGGTATCAGGAGCCATGCTGAATGTAGTACATTCCACAGCTGTTAGACAGTGCGTGGGGAAGATTCTGCAGAGCAAACTCGTTGATCAAGGTGGTCCCATAGATGATCAATTGGGTTAAAGAGTGGAAATTAGGGGGCTCGGGCAATGCTTGAAAGTCTCAGTAATGCTCTTCCAAACAGTGTGTGACATTTCCAGCCATGTGACATGTTGCATTGTCTTGCTAGAATATCCTGTCTGTCCCACAGAAGACAATCAGCATTTATTGGTATACATGATTTGCAATGATGGATTCATAACCAAATTGTTTGAAAGTGCCTTCCACATGGATGAAATGGCCCACAAAATTCCTTAAAAATATTCCCAAGGGAATAATGCTACCGCCACCAGATTGTGTTCCTATAGCAATGGTTGAAGGGTGTTTGTTCTCTGGTGTTTCGTGTTTGACACATCAATACCCATATGATTGATGGAACAGAAAGTCTGATTCATTGAAGAAGGCAACCCTTTGCCAAACAGGTCTAATTCCAATAGTGCTGTGAAAATTTAAGTCTTTTCTGCTGACACAACTTTTGTCAGCAGAGGTGCAATGACCATCAGCCTCTGAGCTCCATATGCAGTAAGGTTCACTGAACTGTTATTTTAGACACACATCTGGTAGTGCCCTGGATTATTATGTCCATAAGCTGCTCCAGTATAGCGTGTTAGTCTGTCCTCACACACCTTCATAGCCAACGTTCACCTCTTACATCAATGGCCACTTATAATACACTTTAACCACCATACCACACAAACAGTCCAAAAACTGTACAGTTTCTGAAATACTGCTACCCTCAGCCCAATAAATTGCTCTTGTTGCCCATGATCCATACACATATAGGCAGCTCATGACATGTTAAAAGTAGGACATATTTTTATGGTTTAATTTTAGGGGGGTGTGT